>VUYV01000169.1:2139578-2186840 GCA_008711295.1 Anarhynchus alexandrinus
TTTTTTTTTTTTTTTAAAGGCAATCCTCTAGCCTGAAAATCTAGATTCCAGGGGGAGTGAGAAAGGTTTTCAGGATCAGATTGTAGTGTTTATATAAAAAAGAATGCTAGTAAAGTTAAAGAGATAGGCATAATGCACTGCATCTCACTACAGTGTGTTTATACCACGGTCATACGGGTATAAAGATACTTTTAGGCATGCATAGATAATGTAGCCAAAAGGGAAAATAAGTTACATAGGGCTTACCTGGATCTGTATAACTTTAGATCTGCATTAATGCTGGACCTGTGCTTAGCACTTCAAAAAGAAAAAAGGTTGATGACAGCAGTTGTTCAATTGTATAAAAGCACGTGTGCATCATTCTCAATATTATACTGCTTTAGAAGAATGGCTCAAAGAAAAATTCTGTAGATAAAAACTCCCATAAAGACAATTGCCAAATTAATATACATTTAGAGTAAGGTTTTCAATCCTGTGAATGCTACTCTTTTAAAACTAAACCTACATGTAAGTTTACCATGGTAAATATGTGCTTATTTTTCTGCATGCGCAGAAGGGTTTAAAAGTTTGCTGATTAATGTTTCTGTAAATAGAAATAGGAATTGCCACCTTCCTGCTTGGAATATTTAAAGCATTCACTGCAATTAGTGTATACCATTCACAATATTGACCGGTTTATTACCTTTGTATTATACCGTATGAAAAAAAGATTTTTAACGGCTATTGTCGTGGACCCAAAAGATTTGTGTGCACATGAAAAATGGTGGTACCTGTTCACAGAACCAAGGCCAAAAAAAAGACTAGTTTAGAAACAAATATTCCTTTTGCTGGAAAACTTCCATTTCTCTTTTTGATGTAATGCACAAGTGACTGCTATGGAAATGTAATGCTGGCGTTCAATCCTGACACCACTGAGATAAAAGGCAAGATAGTCTTTGACTTCCAGACATGTAAGTTATTTTTCTGAACTCAATGGAAGATTCACAAAATGCAACACATATCTTCACTTTAAGGCAAGTATATTCATTTTCTTCGAAGTCATGTACAACTACCTCAAACAGAGACACCGTTCTTTACTAATTTATTCAGAGTAACTGGGAAAATAGTGCACAGAAAAATATCTTCCTTCCTACATACTTATATTGATTCTTGTTCCTCAGCATATATAGATCCAAACAGTATTTTTGCTTCCAGGTTTTTGAAGTTAATGATTTACTTTTTGTTTCCTGTAACTACAAAAGATACTGCTGCCTTTCCCAGAAAGGATAAAGAATTCTCTTCGGTTGCCTTTTGTTATGCAACATTCTGCAACCCCCCTCTGCAGGAAAACATAACACCAACTTCTGCAAGGTACAACTGCATGGAGTACGAAAGAGAACACAATCCAGTAAACTCACCCAGAGATTATATTTGCTTGTTTTTCCCTTCCTTAGGCAAGGTTTCCACCAACAGGAGCTTCGGCATTCGAGAGGCTGTAAGAATAAATTAAGGGACAGAAGTGTCATCTGGTTAACACTCTTAAGTAAAAGCAAAAGCAGAGTCACAGACATGAAAGAGATCACAGATAACCTACTATTTATGATGTGATTGTAAAGTGTAAAGTGTGCTACAATCTTAAGGCAATACATGTTAATTACCCTGATGTTATAAAAGTAATTGCTAAGATCTTTTCTGTATTGCTGATAACTATATCTATCACAGCTTGGATTGTTTGTTTTAAATTGGATTCTTATAAGCAACAGGAACTCTCGACAATATACTTCTATGGAAATATTATGTTTTTAAAAGTTTAAAACATTGGAACATATCCAATGGGCCCTCAGCCCCATTCATCAAAAGACGACAGCAATCTTGCTGGGGCAAAAGTCCACAAATGTATGCATTAGGTCTGACCCCGTGTCACAGAAAAGTTTCTCCTCTGAGCTTCCAGGAGAGCAAGAACAAGCCTATAGCCTATCAAGAGCACTCTAAGCCTATAAAATATAGAGAAAGAGAGACAAAAATTCACGGGTATGGCTTTGGTGCTTACAAGCAAGCTCCCAGCTGCAGAGGCGAGGCACACATAGTTGGCTACATACCTGTAAAAGTGGGGATAATCATTTAAGAGAGCCTATATTCCAGACAGGCAGGTATTTACGCTGGGCCCCAGCTGTGCTTATTTACGTGACCCCCAGAATTAGTAAGTTACCCCAAAAAATATCCTATTCCCCATGTCCTTAGGACTAGGTCAAAGCTCCTCCCATCCCTGCAGGAGACCTAGTTTGGGACAGGTTACACTCAGTTTGGCTCAGGTACAAAAGACTTAACATTTTTTTCCTATAATGAGCACCTTAGCATATGCAAAAAAAATAGACAAATAAAATAATCTTATCACACTTTTCATAAAGCACTAGAAAAATGGGGTTGATAGGCTTCACTATTATGCAAATAAAGAATGGATCAGGAAGAATGAAAACAGAGGCTTTGGAAAACAGGAGTTGTTTAGAAAGTAAAATGAACTATTAGTTTTAAGGAAAAACTTCACAATTGTTATCTATTGGTTAACAGGTCAACCAGTGACTGGTACCCACCACCGACCACATAATCCTACAGCTAAGATGAATTGCTTTGCTATTATTGCGAGGTTTGGGCAAAGGTGTTTTGTGAATACTCTGGTTAACTTGTGGAGAGATCCGTTTTTCAAGAATTGATAGTTGTGACCTCATCATATCCTACTTGCACGTGTTTCAGAAGGGCAGAAGTAATCACAAACCTGTTTCTGTTAAATATCCACCTCCNGCGTTGACATTGAACCCATTGTTCTATTCTAGTTAGACCCCAAAAATGGCACAGAAGGGTTATAATATATTTAATATTTCTCAATGAAGAACAAGAGGAAGCACATCAACTTTAATTATATTATGGGCAGGAATGCCACTGACTTATTTTGAGTTTAAGACTGTACAATGAGATCGTGTCAAGTACAGAACCATTTGTTGGAAAAGGAGCAGATATCAAAAGATCTTTGTCATACACAGAGCTAAACTAATTCAAATCAAATACAGAACAAATCTCTGCAATATCTGCTGAAGTAAGATGAGTTTGTGGCAGCTCAGACAGTTCTGAGAAGATTTTGGTGACCCAGTTTCAAACAAGACAATTTATGGGAATAGAGAAAATACTACATATTTCCAGTGCTGTCAGACAGAGAACCACATCCAAGAGGCAGGATTCCCCAAACCTTTCTGTCCAGTCCTGCCACACAAGCAGTTCAGCTAACCAGAAAAGGACATCGCATTCTTCTCTGCACATGCAATTAAATTGTATGAATCTAAGGAGAGCATATTGCATTTAAACAATGAAGTCAGCCAAAAAAATCTTACAGTTGTCCAGTTCTTCTAGGACTGTAGCCTCAGCCCGTGCCTCTAAATAAATGAGGATGTTCATCATGAGCTCCTGAGATCAGAGCCAATAATAGTCCTTCTACAGAGTGATTCCACTGATTTTAGTCATGTTACTTTTAGCTTACTCTGGCATGAGTGGAATACCCATCCCATAGACTATATATAACCACCGACGGGAACAGCAATCTACTTATGGACTTTAGAATACTTGCTGGCCCCCGGCCACAACCACAAGAAACAAGACTTCCAGAAGTAATCACAGCTCCTCCTCTTGTCACTCAGTGCTAGTAGGAAGGAAATTGCTTTTAACATATATATTTAAACAAGCTTAGTTGCATTAATTAGTTCTCCTATAATAGTCACTTTAGTTCTTCTTGTTATTCCTTTTTAGAAGAGGATTGGCTGCAACTAACTGTCTGGTTTTATGTGAATGAACCCATATGGACATTTGGTCCTAAACTTTTTCTGTTTGTTAATAGCTGAGCCATTCAGTATGGGACTGCAGCACCCTCAGAATTCCTAAGAACACTGTGAGTCATCCCATCATCGCTCATAGGAGGGCTGTATGGCTGGGTATTACTGCCATCTAGTTTTCAGTTTTTATTATTATTACCTAGACTTCTGCATTCTCTGTGGTAAAAAAGTATACGCCTAAAACCTGAAAATTTTCATTCTAGTCATATACGATGCATATCCTGTGACATATTTAAACAATGCAAAATTGTGCAATGATAAACTCTTACTGAACAAATCTACACGCATCTAGATGCAGTCCTGAAACACATATTAAGAATACACAATTACTAATCCCAAATATAAACACACTGTGAAAATCCAACTCCAGTTTGGTATGCAGGGTCAAAACAGGAGCCAAGTTTGCAGCATCGCAGAAGTTTGTAGACCTACAGTTGATCTTTGGCAGTTGACAATGAATCTAATAACTTTTATTTTGGACCATTTTCATTGCAATTGACAAATAAAACTTTCCCACATAATACTGCTGCCATACCAAAATCTTGCAGAAAGGCCTTGCAATATAAGACTCCTCAGGGAGACATCATGTATTTTTCATTTTGAGAGGTGCGAAGATAACCTTTATATCAGGATAGTCTTTTTTAGACCAAGATATGAACTAAAAGCTTATCAATAAAACAGAGAAACGTGGAGAACAATTAAAGCAATTTTTGAAACTTCATCTAAATTCCACTTTGAGGTCTGAGAAAGGAACTGTTAAGATTCTCCTTTCTGGTGACCTTTGTGCTTTTATGCTGGGTCTGGGGTTTCTGACTGACTAGGAGAGTCTGTGGGAACCCATGGAAGTTGGAGGCTGAATTCAGAACCCAGCTGAGCAACATTTCACAAGATGTGAAACAATAAATATATTGCCCAGGTAGGTTCCAGTTTTGAAAAAAAATTTTAAAAATGCCCATAGCTGAAATTTCTTATAACTGTTAGAGCTGGGGCTCTGATACGCCAAGACAGAGTAAGATATTTTAGAATTTCTCCAGTACAATTCTACTAAACTAGATGAGGAAAAAGCCTGTTCTTCCGTGCAACTGAATTTCGTCCATTCTTTAACAAATAGCATGGCAAAAATTAAGCCATTTCATTTTGATTGTGTGTAGTAATCACGCCCCCAAAGCTGCTCAATAAATCTCAGAGAGGAGCCTGAATTCTCCCTCGTGGAAGTGAAAGATTTGTGCAAGTACTGGTGGTGTTAATCTTTATTTTCACCAAAAGAGCCGTAATGACTGAAAGTAAAACAAGATGTTTGTGAATTTCAGGCATGATGCAACCTGAGGAATTTCGCAGGCTGGATGGGTCGACAAGGAATGATTCTGAGGGAGCCTTTTTAAGACAAAACTGAGACATCTATATTAACGCAGGTTGAGAGGCCACAGATGGCTCCAAACACTCGCTCTTTTTTTTTTTTTTAAATTGTTATTGAAAGACAAAATTCTATTTGAACTCAGATCGTAGGCCCCTGGGCTTGAAAACCATATTGTGCACCCCCCACCGTGCTCAGGTTAAGTTCATTCAAACTATTTGATGCAGCTACAGTATGGATCACACTCAGTTTTTCTTTTTCCCCTAACAGGTTTGTTTCTGGTCATAAATTCTCAATCAGTGGGCAAGCCACATTGTGCAATTTAGTAAATAGTGTAGTTAAAACATGTTTAAAGTCAAAAGAAAAAGGATCTGACAACGGAGTATTGTCCCCTTTTGCAGAACTGAAGTGTACCTTCTTTGATTCAGTAACCTTGCTGCACTTTGGTATGAAATTGCCCCTTTTTCCAACAAACTTGCATTTAAAGTGCCTCATTAGCATGTCTCACCGGATCAGTAACGATTCTGCTAACCCAACACTCGTTTCAGTCAAGCCACCATGGTTTTTCTATCTGTTTAACATCTAAAACTCCTTGACAAAGTTCCTTTTAAAATTTACTCCTTTTGTTTCTCCTTGGGTTTTCTGCAAAGATCTTTAAACTTCGATGTACTCCAAGATGACTCCTGAACAAAAATCATGTCTAGCCCAGCTAGTAAATCTAACCTCCATTCAATGGGATTAAATAAGTGCTTCACGGCTATTGTAGAAGCCTCTAAAAAGGATCTTGCATCTTTAAGAGTTTCCTACAATAAATTAAGCACATCTCACCCATTCTAAAAGAAAAAAAAAAAAAAAAGAGAGACTTGATCCAGCACAGGGGAGCCACTGTAGACCCACAGTGATGCCATACTTCAACTACCAAAACACCCACAGATAACAGAGCCTACGTTAAAGCAACAAGCAATGGAAGCAGAATTTTATTTCTTTAGGAATTCAGCCTTGGGATTCACAGCAGTAAAACATGGCCAGCAAAATAAAATAAATAGATAATGGATTAAAAATCTGTATTTGTATGGCTTATTAAAAAGGAACATGGCCGGATTTTAGCTTGAATTTGCAGTACCTCAGAAATTCCTAATATGTAAGATCTCAGGCCCAACATCCAGATTCGTTGTAACATCGGAGCCCTGCTTAAATGCAGGCATGTGAGTAACCCTACTGATATCAACGAGACTGGTGCCCTGATTAAAGTTAAGCTCATGTTTAAACTCAGAGCCAATACACTCATCCAAACCTGTAGATCTTTCTGCTCATTTCTGAACCAAAATAGAAAAATCTTAAGCTGCTTCAACCATAAGGGTGATTGGGAAAAAAAAAAAACAAAAAACAAAAAACAAACCAATCACAAAAAAAAAATATCTGTGCAGAGAATTGTCTTAAAAAGAGTACCTGAATTTACCATAAGGTCCTGTTGGCTGATAAGAGGCTACACACCACGGCACCATCAGCGTGACTCTGACCTAAATTAACAGTCGTTGCCCCCAAAGGCCACTGAATGATCGATCTGAAAATCATTCTCACTTGATGAGTGTTGAATGGCCTACCTGAAGTGAAGCAGCATTTCAAAGATGCGTTCAGAACACAGGAAAAAAACCTGCTAACATAGTTGGCCAACGCTTTAGCAAACTTCACTGTAGGCAAAGAGCGTGTTCAATAAATTCAGAAATACTTTTGTAATTCTTATATGAAGACAAAGACGTTCATTGAATTAATTCCAACAATTTGCACTGCCATTGTCCATATTGCTAAAGTTCTACACGTTTTATGGCAGTTGTGTTCAACCTCCTGTGTACCTATAAGGACAAAAGGAAAAAAGAAAATGAATACAACTTGCCTGTTTCTTTGCTCCCTTTAAAAATTTGGTCATTTGGTCTGCATTATCAAAATGGACACCTGCAATAAAAATCTTGGTTTCCCCTGTTTTCGTCACACATATCAAGTTGTAACAACAGGCACAAAAAAGAGACCTTGTTGAATACTTACTGAGTGGCAGCTGCATGTCAAGAGAAAGGCAGCCCAGGTAGCAACTTCATTATTTCTAAAAGCTAGTGGAAAAACTTCATAAAACCTATTATTCAAATACTAATTCTCTTTTAACACCCAGTAGAAGCCTCAAAATATTTGAAAATTTCAAACAATTTATCAACTAACAAAGCAGCACAGTATTTTAATAAAAGTACTCTTTTTCATTGATATTATTTTAATTGTTGAGTTCTCATTATTATTATTATTACTATGAACAGATTAATACTAATACTGCTGGTGCTACTGTTGCTATTTTAGATGTAATACAGGGTAGGAAATACCAAAATGGCCGCGTCTCTACGATAGCACAGCCCCAGCAAGCCAAACTGGCTGTTATGCCACAGGAGGAGATGAGGGTGTGTGGGCCGGCAGCAGCTGGTGGGAGGCTGCTTCATCCCAACAGCATCCGTCACTCTTTCCCTTACCCCGCTAACAGCACGTGAGGTACGGTTGACTCTTCAGTTTTATCTGCACTGCTGGGAATCCACAAGACAACTGTATGCAAAACCCAATAAACATTCCTCCTTCTAGGGATGGTTGGCATATATGTCCTGGTTTGAGCAACACAGGACTAATTTTCTCTTCTAATGCTTGGGAAAACTGCACTTTTAGAAGACTCTAGTGCCTGAATTGGTGAAAATATTTACTTTTTAGCCAGCTATGGTGTGTGGGTTTCAAGGTCTCAGTGTTTCTGAGCTCACCAGGTGCGGGGACGAGGAGGAGCGAGACCTGGGCACTTGACCCAAGCTGGCCAGCAGGGTTATTTCATACCAGGAACGCCACATTCGATATAAATTAGAAAGTTTGTTGAGGAGTTGGCTCTATTCTATGATGGCCGCCATCCTGAGAACTCCTTGCCCCAGTGTTGGAGCCCTGAGCCCTTCCCTTCCTCCCGAAGTTGCAGCGCTGGCAGTGTCCCACATTTGCTGTCCCCTGCTGGGAATGCACAGCTTCCTACAGTAGAATGGGCTGAGTATAATCAGTGTATATTTTATACTGGTATCGGGATCAATACTGGTTCTTTAGTGTTATTAATGTTAATTATTTAATCTTATTCTATTAAATCCGGCTACATTTCAACCCTCAGGTTTCCTTGTTTTTTCCCTGATTCCCCTTCCTGGGTGGGGAGGGGTCATCAGGTGAGAGAATAATTGTCTAAATGACAATAAATTGTCATTACCCCGCCACAAGTTTCAAAGCTTGAAAGAAGTTCCAACCCAGATATATAACATAAACTTGCTATTTCTAAGCCAGTCTCATCCTTTCCGAAGGTCTAACTCACCAGTTTTGAACCGCTTGTGTTTGCAATATTCAATCCAACATCAGCTGATGTGCTTTTGTCCAAAGTAAACCCAACTGATTCAATTCACAGCTGGTAAGCCTTTTCTTTAAACCAACAGCACCTACAAGTCAGTATTTTTATATTAGTTGAGAAATATTAAACTATTGCTATATAATGTGCAATATTTTATATCGATATTAGTTTTTTCTTAACTTCCAGTAGTAACAGTCATACAGATTATCTGTTCTGGTTTGACGTGTCTTACAAACCTGGAGTTCAGACAAATTCCCCGAACATGGGATTTTTTTGTGAAGTAGAATTCCCAGCTAATCCCCAAGGTTCAAGCGTAATTTGAGGAAAGCAGTGGCCATGAGAGGCCTCACATAACTCTATTTTAACACCCTCATTCAAATGAATTCTCCATAAAGAGAAAATTAATTTAATGATAGCTGGGGAAAAGAATTTCTTCCTACCCCCTGAAAGCATCACTTATTCCAAAACAGATTAACAAGCTACTTTGCACTCAGGGACAAACAAGGCAATGCCTTGTAGAAGTAGGACAGGACTTTCAGAGAAGTCAGCCAGCAGAAATCCCCCACGCAAAATGCAACAGACATTCTGAAGGGCTGTCCTCAGCCCTGCAACAGAATTATACAGACAGTAAAATAACCCCCAGAAGAGAAAATAGGCGGAAATGTCATAAATTTATCTTACAAGTAATTATTCTTCGGTTTTGCAACAGCCTGTAGTCATCCACAGGCCAGGCTGCATCCATCCATCATGTCTCCTACTTTGCTGGAAGCGCTTTAGAGCAGGGACCATCTCTTGCTCTATGTTTTTGGGGCAGTTAAGGCAAAGTAATCCCCATCCGTGCCCACGATCTGAAGTCCTGCAATGCCACACCAAAATTGTAACAGAGCAAGGTGTTGCTGTGAGTAATTAACAAAGTGTTTTACTCATGGCTAAGTGGCAGTTCAAGTTTCACAGAGTAGAAAAAAGGGGGAGAATAAAATGTGTCTGACCAAGTTTAACTACTGTATACATTAGCCAAAAAGCTCAGACCTACCAGGTAGGTATTCTCTATAGGTGTTCCTAAAGAATGATTCACATTATCCAACAATAAATCTCTATGGTATTCATAAATTGTCGGGTTTAAGTTATTACTGATGCTCTGACAGTGATTGTCACTTCCTCAGCATTCACTGTGACACATTATTAGACAACTAGTCCAGACCAAAACCTTTAAATTGCGAATCTCTAAATTGTGAAATAGTACTACAAGCTCCAGAGCCTCTTTCGAACACAGTGGGCTACTTTTCACCCTACTACTCTCTCTTTGTTGCTGTTTCTTATCCACTTTTGACACAGACCTCGCGTACCCTTCTGCAGTTAACCCTGCTCACAAGGTCGCATCCGCTCTACCTCACTCTGCAGGAAATAAAAACTGTATTTTCTTTAGTATGGCAGGACACCGCAGTTTACCATCCTGACCTGAAGGCAGACACTGTTCCTTCTGGCAATCTCCTACAGCAATTACCAACAGAACAAAGTAATAGGAAATGGTTTGCCTTTTTTTTAAATTTTTTTTTTATTCCACTGGGTATGTCAAGGACAAGCTTTCCTGCTCTTGCCTTTTTTATAGCTGATAACTTATGCGGCCACAAATTCTACAAAAAGAGAAGGAAATGCAAAGCTGTTTGCCAAAAAGACAGCAAGCATGAATAATAAAAAAAAAGGAGAATAAAATAATACAATGGAAAGGAACTTAATGCCTTGTAACAACAGAAGGATGAAGACACTGAAGACACTGGAAAATTCACAAAGAGTTCACTGTCCATCTTCTGCTGGCATAAAGGGTCAAATATTGTGCACTGTAGTAAATCAGTCATTTTAGAGACCAGTTACCACAAGTTACAGCTGGAACAAGGGTGAAAAGTATTAAAACATGGACAGCTGCTGTTCGTTCAGAAACCAAAAAAGCAGAATCAAATCCCAGTTTTCATTTCTTCTGAATTTCTAAGTCAGATTTCTTCCAATCTCAGCCAGAAAAGATTTCACAGGACTTGTTACAAAATTACAGCAGCCACCTAGAGAAGTTGATCACTCAAAAAAGCACCAATTTAATGATATTTTAACATGAAAGAGAGACCGTCTATCATGAAGGACCTCAAAAAAAACAAACCAATTGCAACTTGAATGAAACCAGTCTTCAATCCTAACTTTTCTTTCTCTTTTCTGCATGCAGGATGTGATAAGAATGAACTATAGTACCTTATTCCTCTCTCAGCCTTAGTACAGGGAATCACATTTTCACCAAGGGTCTTTAACACACGTGTAACTTTCTGTAAGTCCCAGAGTGTAAAAAGTTCATTAATTTAGTCAAACATCTAAAAGACAAGCACATACAAAAACAATTTGATAAGTTAGGGCTACATTTTCTTTCTACTTTTCCTTTTTTATTGCTCAAAAAAGCCACTATCTTTTTCTTACTTCAGTCACTAACCATTTCCACAACATTCAAAAGAGTTGGTGAGTAATAACAGTCATTGATGCAAGAAAATATTTCCATTGCAGCTGTGTGTGTGTCCAAACTGATCAGTCAAAGGGAATAATTGCCACAGAGTACTTCATCTCCATGTTTTCCATACTATTTTTTGATTCCACTTGACAAATCACTTCTAAAAAATGATGAAGATTCCTTTGTGCAGGGAAAGGGGCTCTGTATCATTTCCATAGCGCACCTGTAATCATGTAGGTGCTGTAGAAAAAAAAAAAATTGACAATTGAATTTCCCTTATTTCAAGCCCACTTTGGAAATTATACACCAGAAAGAACAGGAAATCCTGTTCCTGAAATGCAGATGTCACAGTGGTAGAATACAGCTCCTATAAACACAGGACACAGAACAACATTTTAGGATAAAAGTAAAGATCAGAACAATCAAGTAAAATATACAGGAGGATTGATTGGTAGGAAGAATTCATTAATTAAGCTGAAATTCACAAGTGACACACCAGCTCCTGAGGAAAGAGAGGTCAGCAATACAGGTACTGAATGCAAAGTATTTTTCTGACCCTTAAGCAGAAAACCAAATTACTTTTTAATAAGAAACGCAAATGTAAAACATAGAAAAAAAATGCAGTTCTCTTCCACTTTGAATTTGCCAGTTAATTATGAAGTCAATTAATAAGCCTGGAGGTAGAATCTCTCTGTAGTGAAATATTAATTTAGGTCCATATTATGCTTGATGGCACCCTAATTCCACACTAGATATATGCACTCAATAAAAAAAAAGCTCAGTTACGTGTAGGTGACCATTCTGTAGAAAGAGACCATAAAAACTATAGCCAAGCATGAAGTTATACAAGTGCTATTTCATGGCCCAACAAAAAAAAATTATATTGTAGCCTAAACCATCTTCCCTGAAGAAGCAGGCTGATCAGGCAACACCATCTTCCAGTTCGCGGTCACAGATTTGAAGCAGTCTGTACCAGATTGCTGGTGACCAAATGTTGTTCCCAACTGACAGTCCTTCACTGATCTACTCGAGAAAAATAAGTGGAAAGCCTCCGTTTTCTTCCTAATGGACAGGTGTTCTCCCGACACAAAAAACCAACCCATCGTTACATTTGGTTGCTAACTGGGATCCTTCCTTATGGGTAGACTAAAAGGAAGACAATGGGTGGAAATGACCATGGAAAGTTAATGACTCTTTCAGCCCCACAGATGGTCACTCTAACTTATAACTCCGGGAAATTGACTAAAACTCTGTTATTCAATTAGAAGCAAAAACCTAGAAAATCTCCGTATGAACAGTAAATTAGACATGAGTTTGCCACGGGATAAAGTGTAGAAAAAAAGGACAAAGGCTTTTTGATACTTACCCAGGCAGGAAGAAGGCATTTTATCACATCACGGAGCACGGATTTAATAGCCACCGCAGGGCTGTCATGCAGGAACATTTGAATTTTGTATTCACCTTTTATACATTTCACCACCGACAGAATCTTGTCTGACTGGAAATTGTTCAGAGAAGTGCAATCAAAATCATAATTAAGCTGGTTTGATAGGAGAGGTCTCAATAACTAAACATACATACTTTGATTCAGAAAATTCCTGATTATTTACGTATTTATATTATTTCCATATCTTTTAAACCAATCAGTATTGCAACCGCATCTCCTAATATTCAAAGAGTAAAATCACTGAGGATAAATAATCTAATATACTGAACACAGACGAATGATATTCATGCATCAAATACTGGCATGACAAAGAGATCTTTGAAATAGCGCTGATATCTCCCTCAGGAACGGGACGGAGCAGATTTTAAGACAAGTTTTTCAAAACCATGTTTATGATTAAACAGCCCGATCTCAGTTTCAAGACAGAACAAAGAGCCCAGAATCACGTTTACAAAGATTTTGCAATACTGGGTACTTAGCTCTCTTTGATTTTAGTGGGTTAAAAACTACCGGTTCAATTTTTATAGGTATTTGGCTATCTGAAATTATCAAGACAGTCTTAAGTCCTAGTATATTCAATGGGATCTAAGCACCTAATTTCTTTAGATATTTCTGAAAATGCTGGTAAATGCCCAGCAAGCATTTCTGAAATATTTCATAATACGGGTATAGTCTTGTATAGGCAGGGAATAGACCAGGAGACCTACCATTTAGAGACTATTTCTAACATCTTTTACTCTGTGAGACCAAGATACATATTAAAGATGCAGTTAATTTTTACTGCTGTCAAGTTAACCTCTTAAAAATAGAAAACAGAGGCTTGGTGAACTTCAAAGAAAAAAAGAACTCGTTAATGAGAAACAGTAGAAATATTCCTATAGGAAGGGGGAGAGCTGAAGAAAAATCAGGGTTTTTTTCATCCATTTTTCATAAGAGAGGATTTAACCCACTTTTCTTGGTGAATTTGAGAGATATTTCTGTTCATTAGACTTCAACCATATTCCTCCGAGGTGTGTTTCCATCTTTGTTGCTAAAGTCAGCTTCCTGAGAGAGAAAGATTTAAATTTAAACTCAATATGCTGGACACCCTTTTTATTTTCCATGGTGTCATTGTTTTTGTTCTGCACTTTAAGCTGCCTGACCTGAAATTAGCAATTTATCATGCTGCCCAGTTAAGAAAAAAGAGTGACTGTACAATGGAAAATGTTGCTGAGGGTCTGCTTCTGCTGCCAAGCTGTATCTAAAATCATTTCTTGATCAAGGTCCAGTCCATTTTATTTTTATCTCTTTCATAACAAAAGAGAAACAACTTGGCAGGAGTCTGCAAACTGTTGGTGGAAAGACAGAATAGCTACCGGGTACCAGAGTATCTGGCAAGACATACAAGTGTTCCCAGACATAACTATCATGAGCACGTAAATAAAAACATAACTTATATATTGCACTGCCACAGCCTGAGTGGCTTTTAAATCTACCTCTGAAGCTGTGGCCATTTGTGCCCTGCTCAACTGCGGACAAGTGAGAAGCACAGAGCAATATTGTTCGCGGGCAGAATACAGAATTGCAAGTCCCTCAATTTGCAGGTGACAGTAAACATCACAACCAGAAGGTGAAGGAGGAAGTTCTGACTCACGGGAACACAGCAAATGTTAAAACGCACTATCTTCTCTAGAGAAGAAATATCCCAAAGGCGAAATTGAGAACGTTTCTCTCACTATTCAGGAGGCCCAGACTTTTCCAGAGACTGAATAAGCACACAAAACGCCAAATGGTGATATATGCCCAGGACCAACCTGTTAGATACGACTTACATCATCACAGGTTGAAGGTTTCCAGATGTTAGTCCAAAAATGCACCAAATTTTTTCCTTTCCAAATCCAGGTTTGCTGCCCAGAGCTTTGGTTGCCTTTCGACAATATTGCGAGTTACTCCCCATAACTATGAGAACTGTGACCCAGATCCCTGTCAACATCCTTCTGCGTCCACTTGTTCGTTATGAACACAAAGCAGTAAAACCAGAATAGTTTCCCCAATAGAGCAGGGGAAAAAAAATAACACACAAAAAAAAAATCTCCCCACAAACAAAAACCCCTGACAACCAAGAGAGAGAATGTGACAACATTATTCAACTGAGACCTCTGAAGTTAAAGTGTTCTTAACAGCTAACTTGTTTCTGACAGGTTCAAGAGGCCACAGGCCAATTTGTTTTATTCAGTAATTCTTCTTTTGGAGCCTAAGAAAGAAAAGTTCTTTTAATATAACAACAGCTCAAGGTGTACAGTGTATGTTTTCTTATCATCACTTTGCACATTCCATATCTATCCATATCTCCACTCCCCAAGATTTCCTTCCAGGGAAAACTACTCTGCTTCGACTTCCCCCACATTCTCAGATTTTATACATTAGTTTCATTGTCAGTATTTAAATAGCAATTCTTACACTGAAAGAGCAGCAGGTATTTGACTCAATCAGTCATGACTGTATATTTAAGTGCCTTTACATGCAAGAGTCAAAATATTTACCTGAGTATTTGTATCTAGGCACAAGACACCCACAGTTACATTCACACAATATACACACTTTCTACACGTACGACTGAAATCCATACATCAGATTGCACAATCTTTGTCAATATGACTTCATTATGGTGTTTTACCGTCTTTTCTGTATCAAGTGAATTAATATATACCATTCTGGGCTTATTTGAACACTTCCCTGGCTCGGCCCACACGTCTTGAAGAACCCACAGTTTCCAAAGTAGCAGCTGAAAGAGATTAAAGTCCTTCCCTCTTCTACAAATTTCTATCCACTACTTTCCAATTCCCAGCGAAGAGCGGCACACCAGTGCAAAATAACAGTATGCCTTTCAGGATCAATGGTAGTTTTAACGTTTGCTATTAGAAAAGCAAACTTCTAGTCAATGAGTGAGCCTCAAATATATAGCATAAGGAGCTGACTTCATCTGGCTAGTTGGTGTCACTGACTCAAAACGCTTTCGAGTCAACTTTTGCGGTAGTTGGTCTTCACAGACTGTTGAGCCAGGCTGTTAACAAGGGAGCAGCTAGTTTGACAGGCACAGTGACAGCAAAATACGTGTTTGAGAGACCTAAACCGGTTCTCAAAGAGTAGTTCCTAAAATATGCCCTGTAACAAAATTAAAAAAAAAAAAACAAACAAAAAACAAAACAAACAAAACCAACCAAACAAAGAAACCCCAATGACAAGATGAGGAATTATACTGGGATTTTTTGAGTTTTGTGAATAATGTATCACCTATGTAAACTCTTAACTTCAACCTTCAACTTTTTATAGCACACAAAGCTATCCGGGCCTTTGCACACGCACACGCGTGCGCACACACACAAGGGTAGAAGTATATATAAAATTTTTTATGACCTCCCTTCAAAAAACATATTTGCAGGAAAGATTTGTAGAAAGAACCAGAGCCTGAGCAAGGAACAGCACAGAAACAGATCGAGAAGAACAGAGTACTGTGGGAAAAACAAGAGCAGCTCAGCCAGTTGATTGGGAAGTGTACCCGGCGGAGCAGGAGGAAGAACGCAGATGATGCCTGGCTCACAGAACGGCGCACTGCCGCCGTCTGGAGGAGCTCCGAGTGAGTCAACGGTCCATAAGTAGCATCATCTAGCAAATTTGTTCATTCATGGTGGCCCACTGGTGCAAGAGCCACCTTTGTAAGCTCTGTCTGTGGGGTATTTCCACCACACTCCAGAGGAAAAACTGAGAGGCATGTGCTTGGACCACCTTAAAGTCAAACCAAGGAGGTTCAGTATAACATGAAAGGTGTGGGGAAGAGTTCAAAAACACATTTAATCTTTGTTCAGCACATATGGTGAAATATGTGAGTTTTGCTAAGAGCTAATTGGGCATCTTGAACAAATACTATGACAAACAAACCGTACTTGTTCCTACTTTTCTGCCATTGGCAAATCAAATTTGTATTTAAGTCCATTGGTTGTCAGTATTTCATGGGAATTAATATCTGACCTCTATGTCAGTATGTCTAAAATACAGCATGAAAACTAGTCTTAAATGAACCCTTTCAATGAAAACCAAACCAGCAGTTACCTGCATTAAACCAATAATGCCCAAATATAGAAAATTGATTAGAGGTTACAAGTAGTCCAGATAGGTAGGTACTTTCGGTTTTTCACCCAACACGAATAGATCACAGTCAGAGAAGGAAGTATTTCATTTCTGTTGACTCAATTTATTAATTAAAGTAAACAAATATTTTAAGTCCCAGTGAATTAATCTATTTTTGGCCTAGAAATGAGTAATTATCTTGTTTGTGACTAATCTCAGTAGGAAATTTATGAGGGGCAAGAGCCACTTCAGAAACACATGGTCTAATATGAGTATCCGAGACTGTACTAGAGGTATTTTTCTGCTTGCAAAGAGCAATTTACAATTATTAAGCTTTTTCAACAAAAAAGGAATGGAAAGAATTCAGGCCTCTAAAATTATATCTGACTAGGATTATATCTAATCCTAAACAGCCTTCAGATTATTTCATACCTTCCCCCTTTCTCTGTCAACCTAATAATCATTTCACACACAAAGACTCATAAATCATGCGTGCCACCTTCAAAATAGGGAGAAATCAAGAGGCAGTTTTTCCTCTCAGTTCTCATCAAGGTCCTGGTATTATCCTGATTCAAGGAAATGCTTTATGTTGAGCCTGACATCGCATATACAGCTAGGTGCTGTGCGTACCATGTGGAGACAAAGGCTCAAGACCGATTCAATCCACAGTAACAAAATTAAGGAGGTTTAGTTACCTGCACGAAACGAGAAGATCAGTCTTTCCATGACACGAGTGCACATTGGTAACTTTACAGTGCATATTAACCAAATAGTTTCCAAAGACATGAATTTGATGGAGCTTTCCAAGGATTCTGGGGGTGGAAAAATATGTTCCATTTTGGAGTATATTTGGTCTGTGCCGCAGTGCCTGCAGTAGCCGTTACTTTTTATACATCTACATCTAGATCAAAGCATTCACCTCCAACAAGCGTGACCATTGACATCAACAGAGGTGTTCCAAGTTACTCCAGAAGAAGAGGCGTCTGAACATTTTCCATAGGTATTTGAGCAGAGTAAACAATGATCTCATACAAAAATAGCATTAAGAAAAAGTTAAGCCACAACCATACAGCAAAGCAAAACATTTAGCTCAGAAAAAAAAATCCTCCCTTCAACCAAGGCAACTCCTCTTTCAGTATTACCTGCAAGTTCAGCTTCAATAAGTCGCAAAGTACACATACAATGGCCAGAATTTTGCCAGCCTTTTCTGGAAAGTACAGTAGTGCACCTGGAAGACTCATGTATCAGACGCTCCCTGTTTGCACCGTCTGTGATCTCGATAGCTTTGATTCATGTACCACAGGGTTTGTACAAAGTCCAGCTGTTGGAAGCACACTGAAATTTATACGTTAAACCTATTCTGTGTGTTAAAACTGTTCTCCAAAAAGGTTCTGGCAGCCCAGAAAAATGGGCTGGCAGGAATTTGCCAACTGTATATTTTACTAAACTTCAGGGCTTTGTATAAATGTGTGATGTGTCATAAGGCTCACCAATGTCAACACATCTGCAGTCGGGGTAATATTCCCCTGTGCGCTCTGTCCTTGTTAGATACCGTTATAATAGCCTGATAATAAGCATACCCCGGACTTACCAAATGTATTAAGTCTTTATCCGGAATGCTTGGCAAGGATCAGAGCATGATACATGTTAGCTATTATTATCATGAATTATCCAAGGGTGCTGGGCAAATAAAAAGATTCGAGATAAAATCCTGATTCTCTTGAAGACCAGGATTGTTTCCACTGATTTTGACAGAGCTCAGATTTCACTCCTGATCCTGGTCTTAAAAAAAAAAATAAAATAAAAAAATCTGAATAAACAATAGACAGCACAATGCTGGGAGGTTGAGAAGAGATGATAGCAAATCCAGACACAGAACTACATGGTTATGCAAACTTATTACGAAACATGACCATGCTTTTTCAAAGCAAATAAAATAATGACCAAAAATAGAAGGAGTGGAATAAAGTGTCAATGACTGTATTATCCCATTTCATAAAAGGCAGCACAAAGATTCACAGAAGTTTGCATCAATGTCTCGGTTTTATGAAAACCAGATTACTTCACAGCTGAAGAAGGACTTTAAGAAGGAAATTTAGAAGCTGAATTCCTGAGAAGGAATTTAAGAAGGGTAAGGTAAGAATTTTGAAGATATAAACTTGACAACTTTTGCCCCAGGTCAGTCAGCAGGAGAGGGTCAGGATTTTGAACCGTTGAGTCTGACTCCCAGCCCCACATTCAAAATAGATTTCAAGATACTAGGTACTCTCTAGAGGTTACGAAGATCACCTGCCTGCCTTGGTTGCGTCCTTGTGCAGGATGGAGAAAACTGCATATCACTGATAAATTCTTTTTTCCAAGCAGAAAAGGAGAGGGAAGAACGCAAAGAGGCTTGGTGAGCGTCACCAAACTCCAACACAGAATTGCTCATCAAGGTCTGAGTATCCCTATTGTGGTTGCGCCAAGATTTATTAAAGCACAGCATGTGTTCACTTATTTCTATCCAAAATGAACTGAAAAGGCACTTTGCATCTGCCCTCAGGAAAAACAAAAAAAAAAAAAAAAAGAAAAGTTTGCTTATTTGGCAAACTTTGTTTAAAAATCTGTTTCTTCCAAGGTTTCTCCCTTTAGTTCTTTTTGTTTGTTTGATTGGGGTTTGGGGGGCTCTTTTGGTTTTGTGCATGGGTGTGTAGCTTTCTTCCCCTCCTGTACCTCTCTTTCTCCATCTGTTGACCTCACTTTAGCACACAGTTTCCCACTTACTTTGCCAAAAATATATAAAACTTGGGGCGTCTGCTCCAATTTCTTTGTGACTTGTAACTGTATCATTAAACTAACATTTGCTCTGTTATAAAGAAGTCCCTGTAACTTTAATTAGGCTCTTCTGTTCCATTTGCTCTTGTGCAGTTGCAAGTGTGAAGTAATGCTTCCACATGGAAATGATAGGGAATGGTCTTCATTATAAACAAGCTGTGTGAAAAGCCAGAAACCTCAGTACTGAGTTTCTCACAGTACCTAGTGCTATACTTTCTGCATACAAGATGTTTTTCTACACAAAATAATATTTTCCTTATCTTGCATTTCCACCAGAGCCCCCTTCTCTCCCTCTACCACCCCTGAATTCTGCTATTCTGTGGACAAGCATACTCCAAATCCTCTCAGAGGACCAGGAAAAAAGGCCATTCCTTCAAAATTCAGTTTTCCAGCCATGGATATGGGCCACACAGCAGCTCCCTACTCCCCTCCTTTTCACAGTTCAGTCCGGGGTCTCTAACACTATTCCGTTGCATATCGAGAGTTGGACTAATACCCTGAAAAAGAAAGATTTCGTCAGCTAGATTCTCCTGCATCAGAAGCACTAATACAGGTAGGCCATAATAATATTTACTAAGCAAGACCACATGATTAGTTTGGGAACAAGTTTCCATAAGTCCCAAAAGAAAATGATACTGAAATACGGAAATGTCATTAGTATCAGAATTTGAAATCATTTTTCCTTATTAAAGTGATTCTTTACTAAATATAGTACGTGCAGGTAGACCCAGAGGACATAATATTTTCTGCCACTGCAGGGAACTCCCTGTTATTCCAGCAGTTGCACGCTAGAGATCATGCAGTATTTCAGGGAAAATTCTTTGAAATCAGATCTAGTTATTTTTGTTGATTTACGTCTATCTCAGTTAACGTACCTCCTTTGAGAAGGAATGTTTGCATGCTACGCAGTTTGACATAAGACTACGACATTGGTTTACCTTTTGAATGGGATGAGGACAGTGGTGTTTCCTCTTCTACTCTGGGATCCCTTCTCATTACATCATTTCTTATTCACGTTTTTTGTTTATATGCATTCAGCAGGTGTTATTAATGTCCTGCAATAAAGCTGTAATCATGACAAGGTGTTGCTTTCCATTGCCATATACTTAATGTTTTAACCCACAGGACTTGCTTAAGGTCACAGCTGATTCAAAAAACAGAAGCCAAATCTCCCAAACTCTAACACTTTGTTTTGATTATATTATCTTTCAGTGTTGGCAGACAGATTTTCTGAGTATTCCCCTCAATCTTAAATGCAGTATGAATCCAGAGGTATGATCTCTGACGAGCTTATACCCTGAAAGAATAAAAGGCAGTGTAACCAAAAGATCCATTTACAGACATGCCGGGCGGGCAATGACTGACCACCCAGCCATCCGGAGAAAGTGTGTTTCGTTAGGAAATTCCCAGGTAGTTTGAACAAAGGAGAGAGAACATACCTGGGGCAAAACCAGGAAAAATGTAAAATTCTGCCTCCAAATCCATTGTTTCTGGAACAGAAAATACCTCATTTCATTGTTTCTTAGAGTAAAACATACCTCAGTAGGGAAGTATCTAGAGATCGCTCTGAAGTAGCCATGGTTCCAAAGTATGGCTCCATCAACACAGAGATCCAAGATGTCTCAGAAGTACGTGAGACCCAACCATATAACATTTTCCCCCCAAGACTAGCACCGAATATATCCATGTTAGATCTCATAAAAAGGTATGTTCTGCAGATTTGCTCCTCCACTGTGTTCAGAAGCATTTAAACATCAGACAAAGCGTAAACTCAGATGATGTGGTTTCCTGGTCCTGGGGAAAGTGGGGCTCGTACGACCAGGTGGCCTTGGTGGTAGTCCCCAGCCACGATGTCTCCCAGCTCCAGGCAGTTTAAGGGCAGCCCTGCTGGTATCCAGCCTTAGGGCAGGGAGTAAAGCAGTAAGCACAGAAGATAAGAGAGACATTGCCATGCCAGAAGATTTCTTCTGGACCCTGAAAAGGTTCTAGTAGCCATCTTTGCCACTATAAAATTCACAGAATATAGAACAACCATGACACCTCAAAATTGCTGAGCAAACAGTAATGAAATTAATTCACGTTGCTCCTTATTCAGTCACGAGTCTGGGTGACAAAGTATCTCCAGGCACCTCTTGTGTCTTCCCTAGAACCAGAGATTACTTGGGAAAAATTGATAGATGTTGCTTCTTCACTGACATGCAGAAACCAATTTATTTTTTTTTTTAAATAAAAATGGGATCTCTTTAAATGAGTATGAAAGGTATATATTATCAAACCGCATGAACTTCCCTCTAAAGTCCTCACACACAAAAAAGAGAAAAACACAATAGGCTAATTTCTAAACAAAGGGTTGTGCATTTTCCCATTTAAAACTGTTTATAAAAACTAAAATCCAGTCAAACTATACTGAGAGTGAGAAACAAGGGCTTTCAATTCATCCATGCCTCTTCCTCCAAGCATGCCTTTCACCATCTAAGAAAATCCCAAACAATAACAACAAACTAAAAAGCCTAAACTTTTGGCTAAGTTTCCAGCTGCTAATTTTGTCTGTCATGAGCTGCTATTGTCAGTCTGAGGGAGGGATTGTTCCCAACTTTTCTTTTTTTTTTTTAAAGCAGAAGATGCAAAATATACTCAAAGTAACATCTGTGTTTTCGGATTTTATTAAAGCATTTTGTCTTTGTTATACAGAAATAACAAAACACTGAGCCCTTCCCATCAGTATTCATGACGTCTGCCTTTTCATACAAAACCCTCTGAAAGAAAATTCCCCCTGGAAAAAAAAAAATACTTTCCCTATAAAAAAACAGATTGTGAGACAGATGATTGCATTGTTTAATCAAATTTCCATCTGAAAACTCTTTTCCTAGTTTTAGATTTAGCTCACCCAGTAAGGCACAGGCACTAGGAAGCACGTGGAAGTATAAAGTAGCAGCTCCTCCATTTTATTATCTCCCTTGAGCTTTGCAATTGGCAAATGAAAAAGAAAGTGAGGAACAAAAGTAGTGGACATAAATTAAGCCCTGCTTTTTAAAGTTCAAACTGAATTTTCTTTATTTTTCTACAGCTGTCAGATAAGCAGGGTAAAACCACTAATGCATGTTTAATATATAAAAACTCATAATGTTCAGTAGTACGACCTCCATTGGAGACATTAGTTCAGGCCAGTGAACTTGGAGCAAGCCAAGTGTGGAAACGTGGAATTGGGCCAGTGACCCCCACCAGTGCCTGTCATATCTGCTGAAAGCAAACTTGTCAAATATAGAAGGGGCAGAAGGAGGACAAGAGTATCCTTAAACCAGGGAGCAGCAACAAAGCAGAGATGCCCATCATCTATTCACAGTTGTCTGTTGTTCAGTAATGGCTCTGGCCGTCTCGGGAACAAAAAGTCTGGTTAGAGCCTCAACCTTTCAACCTTGGCCGGTCTGGGGGCCTTTTCATTTCACAGGCTCCCCAAAGCTGATGAGTGATCATAAAGCTATGATATGCTCCTTGCTGTTATCATCTCTTCAAATGTACGCGGTACCAAGCAGAAGAGGAATAGAGCGTTCCCAGGACTGCCAGCCTGCCGTAAGAAAAGAGCCACTGTTCTTCCCCTTCAGCTACAAAAACAATCTTTAAAAATAGTTGATCAGTTGTATTAATAGCAATTCCCTAGGATTTTTTTTTATTTTTAATAAATCAAATAATTTTAAATATCTGCCTTACATCCCAACACTGGTTTTAATTTACTCATCGTACACTTTTCCTTGCGCTTTGGCCGTGGCCTGCTTGCTTTCTCTTCCCTCAGTTTCAGTTATTCACTTTTATTCCTCAGCAAAACAAGATGCAACTGCAGGGGAAAATCCACCATGTCATTTCACAGACAGGGAACCAGTTAAACCCCCGTCACTGTCAACAGAAGACAGAGAACCTACGCCGACATTGTAAAAAGACCAAGAAATTTGTAGGACAGATTAAGCTCTCATCTCAGCAAGCTTTGATGACCTCATTAATGATTTACATTGCTGCTACTGAGAAGAAAGAGTGACACTTCGCAGTGCCTGAAGGGGTTTGGTATGCAGTGCTAAGGGTACATTTTACAGCCTCCGAGCTGACACCCACTGGATGCTTAAAGTTCCTACGACAAATCCTGAAGTACCAAAGTCCTGGACTCCACTGGACACCCTGCATCTCACGGAGAGCCCTTCCCCTGCAGAAAGCAGCAACTTCTGCCTGGCTGGCAGCACACTGCCTCTGCTAGGCACAGAGGACTCCAGCTGTCCACAACCTCAAAGCTCCTGAACTTTCTCCTGGGATCAGGTGCTGCTATCCTTGAACAACACTGCACTGGATCATCTTGTCTCTTCATTAGAAAAGTCTTGGAAAGCATAACATGACTCTATCTCATCCACATGCTTCTCCCCTTCCCCTCGCTGTCACAGCATCACATCCTTACATTCCTGCAAGATCATTCTTCAGCCTTTATTTCCCATTTTCAATGTATTGCTAACATGACTATTCTATATTTCTAATTATCCTTTTGAAAAAACATGTTGCAAGCCAGTTACCTGCTTCTCTCTTCAGCAAGATATCAGTGGTTGCTCTTCTGTGAAAGCAGATCTCTGGGGGCTGTTTTCACCTATGACTCCTGATAGTTATCTGTCCTACCTATCCCGTCACGCATCTGCAGTTTTATCAGACATGAATGAGCCTAACTCACTGGGAATACCGCAGTTCTGCCTTTTTTAAACACAAGAAAGTCCACCAATGCTTACCATTTCCAGCTCAAAAATATCAAATTATATTTTCTGTTTTGGGGGTGTATGCAAAAGAAAGTAAGTTTGACTGAAGAAGAGAAGACTTAATTTTATCCTCTTCAATATTAATTCCTGCAGATCAGATGAGAAGCTTGATGTTTCTTGCTGTACAAAGCCCGCTTTGAATACATTCCCAGTATCTTACACCATACTGTGCAGACTGCTTACACGTTTGGTTTTGAACACATTATACTGTGACAATTTTCAGACGTCTTGTGTCACGTTCCTAAAGGATAACTTCTTAGGACAGTCATTTCGAGGCTAGGGGTTTTTAAGAGAAAATTGAAAGATACTCATTTCATTTCTCATTTTGTTTATTCTATTGCATGAGATCTTGACATAACTAAACTTTAGAGTTCTGAATGAACTGTACTCTACCAAAACATGTATCTACACCATTTGCAAACACAAACTTGAACAAAATGCATACTGTCATGTATATAACTTCTGGGTTCAGTCCCAGAGTGGTAGGTGAGGCAAAAAAAATTAGAACTTTTAGAATCCAGGAGAGCTTCAGCAAGCTATCAAACACTACAAAACATCACTGTTCCAGTGCCTCACCACCCTCACAGTAAAGAATTTCTTCCTAATATCTAATCTAAATCTACCCTCTTCCAGTTTAAGACCATTACGCCTCATCCCATCGTTCCCCTCCCTGATCAAGAGTCACTCCCCAGCTCTCCTGTAGGCCCCCTTTGGGGACTGGAAGGGGCTCTAAGGTCTCACCAGAGCCTTCTCTTCTCCAGGCTGAGCAACCCCAACTCTCTCAGCCTGTCCTCACAGGACAGGTGCTCCAGCCCTCTGATCATCTTCGTGGCCCTCCTCTGGACTTGCTCCAACATGTCCATGCCCTTCTTATGTTGGGGGCTCCAGAGCTGGATGCAGTGCTCCAGGTGGGGTCTCATCAGAGCAGAGTAGAGGGGCACAATTACCTCCCTCAACCTGCTGGCCATGCTTCTTTTGATGCGTCCCAGGATATGGTTGGCCTTCTGGGCTGCAAGCGCACATTGCTGGCTCACATTCAGCTTCTCCTCAACCAACACCCCCAAGTCCTTCTCCTCAGGGCCAATCTCATTCCATTCTCCACCTGGCCTGTATTTGTGCTTGAGATTACCCTGACCCTTGTGCAGGACCTTGCACTTGGCCTTGTTGAACTTCCTGAGGTTTGCATGGGCCCACCTCTCAAGCCTGTCCAGGTCCCTCTGGATGGCATCCCTTCCCTCCAGGGTGTCGACCGCTCCACACAGCTTGGTGTCATCTGCAAACTTGCTGAGGGTGCACTCCATCCTAACATCCATGTCACCAAAAAAAAAGATGTTAAACAGCACCAGTCCCAATACCAACCCCTGAGGAATGCCACTCGTGACTGGTTTCCACTTGAACATCAAGCCATTGACCGCAACTCTTTGAGTGTGACCATCCAGCCAATTTCTTATCCACTAAGTGGTCCGTCCATCAAATCCATGTCTCTCCAGTTTAGAGACAAGGATGTTGTTCGGGAGAGTGTCAAATGCTTTGCAAAAGTCCAGGTAGATGATGTAGCATGTAGAAATCTAGCATCACATCAGAGTGTCACATCCTGTCATTTAAGTGGTGTTACCTTTTCAATAAACTCTAGACCCAAACAAATAAAAATACCTATGACTAAACCAATCATAATCACAGCAAGATTTAATAATATAAAAATGGAGAGAAGTAACTTCACAGGTGCATAAGTGATATGATCTTTATATACCACGTTATTTCCCCACAGTAACCAAAGAACAGGAACAGATTAGAGAACATGGGCCAAAAGAGAAGCTGCAAGATGGACAACTGGCAAAGTGGCCCAAGACAACTGTAATGCTGTTCCCACTAGAGCCAAGCTTGGAGGCTCCCTGCTGTTGATACATACCTGCAAACCTGTTGTGTGTGTGTGTACACACACATGCACTACAATTTGCTGTCATAACCAGAATCTCTGCAGCTTGACTAGACTATGCACTGTATTTAAAACTTCAAGCCATGTTGGTGAACCTCTGGTTGTCACAGAGTACAATAGGTGGAAATTTTAATTATATATATAGTTTGCTTTTTTAAATGTAGGAAGCTACAAACTAACTTACGGAAACCTCTAAATACAGAGGTGTTAAAAAGACAGCAAGATCAAGTTCTCAGAATTCAGAAAGCCTGAAAAGTCAGAATTAAGGTTGGCCACACAACTGTAATTGAACACTCTGTATGAAAAAATAATCGATCCCATTGGTGAGCCTCTAGGCCTCTCCTTTATTACTCACCTTCCAGCTGATCCGGTTGCAATCCTGAGTCTTCGGTGCTCAAGTCAAGCTCATTCCTAAGCGGGTCTGTCTCATCAACCGAATGAAGCAGAGGCCCTGTAAAAAAACCGTGCATGATCATGCTTTTAAAGACTGCATCATATTATGTCAACTCAAGTGAAGCCAATTCATGTTCAACAGGCAACCAAGCTCAAGCCTGGCATTTCTTAATGCCTGAAACCTTGGGTTTGGCATTTTATAGTTAACACTCTGTGTACAGCATCATAAATGCATATTCCACGGCTCTGTCAAGCTGTAAGAGGCATCTCTGGAGGGAAAGGACTCTCTGACCACACAAGCTCCTGTCACACAGCTGGGGTAGTGTGGAGTACTTGGCTCAATTTCACAAACCGTATGTGCGTGTGCCCTCATTTTCCTTTGTGTTTTTGGCTCTGCCATCCAAAGGGTCAGAGAGCATTACTGAACCTAATGAAAACCTCCCCACATCTGGGCAGTAATCTCTTCCCTTTTACTGCTTGTAATGCAGGTAAGAAAACAGAGGTTTAACTCCATTTAAAGGTCACAACGTGAGTGAGTAGCACACCCAGAGATGGGACTCCCTTTTGCCAAGAATTATAGATAGTGCAATTTAGAAGGTTTAGTGATGTTCTTTTAGCAGATCACATTCCCCCACACCCTTCTCTACTCCCACTTAGATTTGTTTTCAGTTTGCCTTTCTGCTTGTTATTTTTGGGGAACGAGGTGGGAAGTGCTTGTTTGTTTGTGGAGCATTTGGCTAGGTTGGTTGCATACTTGAGTCATTTCCCATTACACTGATATTAAACATTCCTATAAACCCTAATGCCTTTTCCTATTATATTCCTAGCTCATTGACTCTAGGTTTTACTCTAGAAACTACTTCCTTTCTGTGCTGTTTATCCTAACTGAAGATCTCATCAGCTTTCAAGAAGACCCAGTAGACAAGCATTTAAAATACAGGACAAAATATAGTAAATTCTCAGGGTTTCAACAAAATAGATGGAATTCGAAAGGTTTCTCACAAGTGGTGTTTTATGAAGGCTCATCTCTCACAAGGGCTGCAATATTTGATTTAGCTTTGTCCTTAGCTAGAGTTACATAGTTCTTTTTCCCCCACAAAGTTATCTTTCTTGATTATTTTTAAGGGTTGGTTCTATATCTGATGCAATATATTACTTTTTTGTTTTTAAATAGGACACACTTATAAGTCCATTCTAGTGTCAAATTTTCACTGCTTGCGAGTTGGTTTGTCTTTTATATTATGTTATATATTGACAATCAAAAGGTAGTCAAACTTGCCTCATAAGAACAATAATATTTATCTGCAGTGCAAATGGTTTTATATGGTCAGAGTTCCTCCACATATTATGATCAAGTCTTTGTTCTATCACTTAACATATCAGCACCACTCTATGGTGTTTGTTAAGAAAAACAAAAAAACACATATCCCTTAGGTGGAATTTTATGAATTTTCTGCCAATTTCGGATGTACAACCACCATTTGGATGAGATCTGCCTACCCCAGGCCTATTAAGAGGCTCTGAAAACACTTCAGATCTCTTGTATGTCAGCAGTTCAAATCCTAAAGATGTACTTCTGCTCTCTGACAGCCATCTCCTCATTTTGTGTCTCTCTGCTTCTCCCCTGTACCACAAACATGTATCTCGTTAGACTACATAACATCCATGTTTAATTATCCTTAGCAGACTAAAATTTGCCAGTTTCCATATGGCTGATCTGTTCAATCTGCCAGGTTTTTCATGATTTATTCAGAAAAAAAAATGGCAATTTACAAAAACAAATTCTTTGTTTCCCCACAGAAAGACCAGTTTCTATTCTCTGAGCCAAAAAACTAGAACTAAACAATATGTACAACAGAAGCAGATGTAGCTATTATAGTGTGGCCTGGTGCTTTGAGAAAAGGGACAGCATGAGTAAAATTAATGCATTAATACATTTACTTCACCGCGTTTAACCTTTTCTACTTAACATCACTCATGTTATTCTTTCAAGTGTAAAAAAATTTAAACTTCTTCACCCCGGTTTGCTGGTCCGCAATCCCACCACCAGAACCTGGCATTGTTATGAGTATAAAGAGGAAAACACTGCGAGCACGCATTTCTAAATATAGTCAGCGGGAGCTTTCGGCTCGTAAGCGACAATCTCTGTTGTTGTCAAATGCAGCATTAAACCAATGGATCTATTTTGTATCAATACGCTTTAATTGGTTTTCTGGATGACATCTCCACAGAATAATGCCAGGATCAGTAGTGAGTACCGGGGCTGTATTAGCAGAGTAAACATTAAGTTATTATGTCCCTTTCAGAGAGCACAAAAGTTACTCTAGCTTGAAGCCATATGGCCTAGAAGCATGTTGACATATCTCAGCAATAAAGGGTTATGTTACAGAAGGGACCACGTCGAGGAGATCAGAAAAGTTGGATCGGCTACTTGACCAGTGTCACATCACTGAACCCGGCGTAAAGAGCTTGAACAAAATGACATGAACTCATCTGCGACCACTGTCTAGGAGCGGAGACCTTTAACAATGGCAGCACCTGCCAGATCGCCGTTCTCCTCCCCAATAAAGTCACCAACAGCCCCCTCACTGTTCCGTCATGTGCCTGGCACAAGGCCCCTATTGTTACCAGCCACTCTCACTCCAATAATTTCTCCTCTAAATGACACTGCACCACCACAGGTCATTTCAAGGGGACTGAAAAGAAAGATTTTGCATCTGTTTTGAGTTGTAGGCACCAAGGGGGAGGGGGGCTCGAAACCCCTTGATAGCTGGCAAATGGTAATAGCAAAATGTCTCTATTGTTTGTGTCTGAACAAACAACCATACTACATGAGAGTTTTTATTGTCCTCAAGGCAATCTGCCACGAATGCTCCCCTTTGCCCATACTCTACAAAGAGAGAGGGAAAAAAAAAAAATCACCACAATAGTCACAGTTAGGAAACCTTAGTGAGAGTTTAATGACCAGCTACCAACTAATGGATGGTGAGTAACATATGGCAGAGCTTGGCCTCTTCACATATTGATTAAAAATAATTTAAAATTTAAAGCCAAGTTTGTTTGACAAGGTTCCAACTTCTCAGCAGCCACTTAACAATCTGAATAAATCTGAAGGGGAAAAGCTTAAATTCTTACCCAAGGCAAAGCAGAACAAATTCATTGTCACATTACATAATTGAATCTATTACATTCACCCAAGATTAACAGCCAACACTTAACAATTTTCTCCCTTTACCTAAAATATTCGCTGATGTAAACAGCAAAGCAACTCTTTGTAATATTTGGTAACTTTTTCAGAGTGGCTTTATTAGACCCTCTGTATTAAGCACAAACGTTAATGGCCATAATCAAGACCTGTTAGTCATATTTTAACCACATAATATTATTTAATGCAACAGAATGATTCTATTCTTATGTCCTCCAAGTACCACTCGAGTTAAATGGTCATATTTTTATACACATCTTTGAGTCCTTTTCTAACGTGATGAATGTCAGAAGCTGAAGCACTTGAGATAATTGCTCCTACTGAATGGATTTAAATAAAGTCTAACTGGATTACTTTTTATTTGCTCTCAAAACCAGCTACACACACTAGAAAATAGATCAGATAACAGTGTAGAAATTACAGTACCTGTCTCTACCAGGAATCAGATGTGCAGCTAAGAAGATTCCAGGCAAATGAAAGGAACAAAAAAAAACCCAAATCTGGTGCTGATTTTTAAATGGTGATTATTTGGAAAAGGAAACGGGAAATGTTCTATACAGCCCAGTTATACACACAGTAGGGATCTGGATAAAGACTTTTCATATTTGGCAACTGGCATAAACTGGTGGGTAAAACACTGAGTTGGTATCAGGAGGTCTGTAATCTGCTCCCGATTCAGGTGCTGAACTGCTCAATAACCTCAGCCATGTCACTTCTCTGTCACTTCTCATGTCACATCTCTGGCTTCTCTCTTACTTTTTTTGCAGTGGCAGCTGCAAAGTGTTCCAAACTTTGCCAAGGTTCTACCCATTAATTCAACACAAATGAGTTACCAAAAAGAGAGTTCAGAGCTGAGACTGGTCTTCAGCTCCACTATGCACATGTCTCTTACATGACAAAGGCAAATGGCAGGTTTTAAAAAGTTAAAAATTTGTCTTTTGGAGAACGTTACACCCCAAGTAGTCCAGAGAGCGCCATGGCCAACCTAAAGTAACAGTGAGGCAGAGTATCTGCAGGATTTCCACAGGTTACCATGGATCAGCTGAACTGGCATAAACTGCAGGATGCAGAGAGCACAAAGACTGACAGTAGCGCAGATCACCTGGTTCCTGCAGACCAGCATCAGAAGACACAGCAATACCCAGAAGCAGTACTGGGTACTGCTTTTTCAGATGTGAAGAAACAGCAGGTAATGGAGGGGAGATGTTAGAAGAAAGCACAGTATTGATGACGTGATGGCGTATATAAAAGGTTAATGGCAGAAGTGATGGGCAAAGAAACCCCACGTCCCTTTTCTGAGTAGTAGTAGCAGTGTGAAGTAGGCAGCACAAGGTTAGAGATGCAGGTTGGCTCTTAACCAAGAGGTCAGTTGATTACATGTGACTTTAAAATATTTTAACAGGTTTCACTTGATTACATCTGCTTATTTCTCTTAATGGAATTGCTAAGATACTCATTAAGAACTCGATTTATTTCTAGAGCTTTTCTGTTATGCCAGCACATTAGTGCATGACAGAACTTTGAAAGGGATTAAGGTACATACTGATGGGGACAGAAATAGAGCTCCTAAACTGCCACAGGAGTTAAGACCTTACTTGTCTAACTGTTTTTAAAAGAACAACAACACAAAAACCACTGGAAACCAAAACACCATCTTCAAGCACCTACGCATGTGTCAAAATCTGTCTAGCGACCATGCATTATTAACTGCAGAGGGCTCCTCAGAGACAACAAAGAATGATTGTTGCATTTCACTGATTGGAAACGGGAATGCAGCAAGAGATTTTTCCGAGGTCACACAGGAAAATCTGTGTCAACACCAGGATTAGAAGTGAGATCATCTGGCTTCCAGCTCCATAAAATCATCCTTCCTCTCCAAAAAAAAAAATTACTTTTCTTTTCTAATAATAAAAGCCACTACAGGAAGGGGTGGTCTTCTGTTTTTGTCTTTTAACTTCAGAAATACAAGGAATGATCAGCTCTGGTCCTCCCTGCATTTGGACTTCCTAGATGCTTCCTGAACACAGACAATGCACACTGAACGCAAGAAAGAAGTTAACAGCTTCATTCTCATCTCATTCTTTCCCCTTCATACTCCCAAACAGCAAGCAACATAAATTAAGATTTGAATCAAACTAATCCTAGGCACACCCTCTTCTCTTTTGGGTACCTTTGTGGAATCTGACCACATCACAATCTTTACTGTATTTTTCAAATCTACAAGGCAAGAAGTACTGCTCTCCATCCAGAGGTGGGGAACAAAGGTACAGACTAGTAACTTGCTAAAAATCAAACATGAAGGTAGGTTTTTGAAAGCAGTTTCCTAAATCAAGGCTAGTGCTTTGCCTGTTGGATCCACTCAAAAGACTGAAGGAGGTAACTGGGACTCGATGTGGATGCCAGGATCATCTTGTATGAACTCATATCAGCCAAGACTGAAACACCAAATGTATACAAATTTGAGGCATTATCGATTAATTATGGTATTTATTGTATATTTGATACAGAATGTTATATATGTTTGGTTGATTTTCACATTTATGACAACATAAGTGTGCCACATTGGCATGAACCCACAAACAACTTCTGCAGGACTGCAGCTGCTGTGCAAGCTTTCTAGCAGACCATGAGTATTGACTACATGTCCACTGCAATTATTTTCTTCACGCTGTCATACCAAACATTTTGTAAATCTGGGATTTTTAAAACAGAATAAAACTGAAGACCTTGTCGAATGTACATAAATGCTTTCCACAGAAACTATGCTCAAAACATCAAGTGTACCATCATTTCCTCTTGGGCAATTGTATATTGCTCATAAACATCATTAGAGTTTATGTGCACACAAATGATCTCTGAACTATTTGTCATTAAAGTTAATTAAAATCTCCTGTCTGAAGAGAAAAATAATATGAACTGGGAGTGCATTTGGAAGCCATTATGGATGGTCCTTGTGCTCTATGGTAGGGCACATCGCAGCCGAAATAGCCATGTGTTAGCGCAAGTGCAGAGCAGAGAAACACGGCACTGAAGAAGGGCAAGGGAAAACAGAGAAGTGCCGCAGCCTTTGCACTTCCCGAGGACCTTGGGTCTTCCTGTCCAACATCAGGATGCTAGAATTTTCAGCATGGCAAGATGATTCTTTTCTTTCCAAGAGGAAAGAAAAAGAAAGAAGAAAGAAGAAAAGAAGGATTAAGAAATCCTCACAGTGAAGAGGTCCGATCCTGCACCTTACTGAGCACTGTGAAGATCTTCTGCCTAGGAAGGAAAGGAGAGCGCTCAGGACTTCCCAGGGAAAGTCAGGGAACCACAGGCGTTTGCATAACATTTGTAAAAAACGATTCTGCTGCAGATATTTTTAGGGCCATTGAAGGACTTCCTCCTCCCTTCCTTGCCCCCCTTCTCCCAGCAGGTCAAGTAAAAGTCTGCTGCCCTGAGCCCTGCTATCTTTCTTAGCAATCTGATTAACATATGGACACACTCTGGCTTACTAAAAACAGGAAATCAATTTGAAAGGCAAGACAAATATTATTTGCTTTCTTCCCATCTGCTGTGATATGTGAACACGCCTGCTTTCAGCAGTGATACGGGGTTATTGATTTAGGATATTTATAGTGTATATGCCGTTATCAGGCCAGCTATCAAAGGGCTGTAGGAAAGGCTGTTTGACCCTACGGGCTATTTAAATATGTAGTCGCCTAAAAAAAAGTCAGATTTTCTTATTCAAGCTGACAGCAATACTATTTCATGTCATGCCTAAAGATACCATTTCCTGCTTTGCCATCTACTTCTGTTTGATTGCAAGTCAAATTAAATGTAATTGTTAAAGGTCTCTCCTGTCTGCATGGTGACCCCAATGCATTTCCAGGCTACTGCTTTGACCCTCTGGGTCTGCAAAAAGCTGGTTTTCACAGCACCATTGCCTTTTTACCCATAATCAGGCTGAGTCAATTTGCTAGAGGGAGCACAGAAAGCCAGAGTACCCTCTACCGTAAGCACAGGCTGTCTTTTAAACAGATGAGTTTTAAGAAGTCTATATATAAATAATCAAAGCCAATAATTCTGAAGCGGCCACAGATAACTATCTAAAAAGAGACAGCATGGTGTGCTCCTAGTGTTAGCCTGGGCCAAAATGTGAAATATTGAATTGGATCGTTGCTGAGAGCGTATAAGCAATATCTTTCATAACAGTAGTGCATTCAGTCCATAAACACTTCTCCACATTGCTCAAGCCTTACTAAAAATAAAAAAAATGCTCACATTGTCAGGAGAACTTATTTTGTAATGTGAACCAAATTATTGAGAGATTGTGCTCACACAGAGCTCCATATAGCAATGTGAGGGTCTGCTAAAGGACATGGTCCGTGCACACATATCACAGTGTCTCCCACAAGTATAAGATGTGCACTAACTTACACGAGGCTGACGCCCATCTGGTCAAGAAGCAAAGACACAAAGATACAACATCAAATATACGTCCCATAAAGACAGATCAGCTTTAGAATACTGCATACTTATAGGGAAATCCTCAAGACTGACCGGTATTTTCCAAACCTTTTTGCAAGCATGAATTCACATCCAGGAAAATGAACTTTTCCTAATTTGCTGATCCTTCATGCCTCTCACATGGTTAATAGTATATAGCACGTATTTTCTGAGATGCAGGCAGAACTCTCTATGTTTTCCTGTTCTTAACTCTTTCCACGAACTCTCAAGTATTGCCATTTAACTTGTCTTCACTGACTCAGAATTATTGTTTCAGACTCTGCGAGCTCAGGCAGACATCCATGCTTTGGTTTCCTTTGCGTTGAAAACATCTCACCTTTGGAAATGCAACTGGAACCTTGTTCACTTGCATGAAGTCTGGTTGTCTGGAAAACTACTGAAATACTACCATCGCTTTTCCCGGTTGGTGGCATCTCCTGGGAGGTGTGTTCCACGGTTCAGGTACACTTTAAAACCTGTGTCACTCCTGCCATTAGCCAGAATAGAGAGTAACTGGATTTGGAAGATTCCCTCACACACAAGCCAGGCTCCGGTCCCTGCTCTGCCGTTTTCCTGGGCAGTCAGCCCGTCACCCCATGGAAGATCCTTTAGCCCAGCAAGTGTTCTTAGGAGAACGAGCACATTTTTGAAATAGATTACTATGACTGAGGCTCCTGGAAGTACTGGGCTGTTTATGTGACCATCTGATGTCCCTTCCAGCCCTGTTTCTCTGTCTTTTTAAGTAGGAAATAACTGGAGAAAATTATAAGGGACTGGAATATAAACTATAAATGAATACATATTAGTTATTAAGTAAAGACACGTTAGTTATTAAGTAAGGACAGGAAACCAGTATGTGGTTCTTGCTTCTACCAAGGACTTCCTACAGTCATTTAATTTGCCTGTTAGGGTTGTCTATTAGGTGTAGATGACTTTCTTAAAGAGCTCTTGGGCAAAAGAATAAGCCCTGCCCTTCCCTGTAACTAGCACAGCATTTCTGCTATTGGCAGTCAGAGGCTACGTTAAACACCTCGGTGCAACATTAAGGGACATTCCCACCTCACTTCTTCCTTCTCTCATCTCACTTTCTTCATGATTTAGACTCGTGCTCTGCAAAATGAGAGAGTGTGATGCAAAAAAAAGAAACAAAGTCAGAGAAACCGCTCTGTGAAAACTAGGCTGGTAGCTCTCCCCAAAGGCAAAAAGGCTGTGGGACAAATATGCCTATCTCTAGCTGGCAAAAACAGTCTGCAAGAAAACACCGAATTTGCCCACTGATGGTTGAAATACAGGTCACTCTTGGGTCTTGCCTAGACGTAAGCACTCCCTATGCAGTGTCACTGAGACCCAGGTAACAGAGATGGCACTGGAACTGCGATTGAACTCAGCTTGATGGAAGCCTGGATCCTTCAAAGGATCCAGAAAGGTCAAGCTAAGGCAAAGCCCCTCTAGGAAATCCCCAAACCTGGAACAGGGGCAGGGCCTGTCAGACCTTCCTGCCATGAAGGATTTGTGGACCTGAGGCCTTCGCACAAGAATGACTGGGAGTAGCTAAGAGAAGGATGTCTCCAGGGATTCAGAAGAGGGTCAAAATGGATGGGCCAAGACAGAGCAATGGTAGCTATTTGCAGCAATGGAGAGAAGCGCTGATTTGCAAAGCCGCATGGCTTGAGGTAACTTGAACAGAAACTGAAGTTTAGGAAGCAATTCTGTGCCTTGAGTCTGAAGAAGCTGCGAGGTCATGACAAAGACTTGGTTTAGTTTCAGTTGATGCATGACAACACTTCAGGAAACTCCCTTCTGCAGCAGACGATAACTGGCTAGCAAACGTCTGGCTACAGTTTTAGGGAAGTCCAAGAAGAAAGACTTGAATTAGTAGCAGGTTGTGAAATCAGCTGGGGTTATACCATGTTATAATGCTACTCAGATGCAACAGGGACCGTTGTAAGTCACTGGCCGAGCAGCACCCTGGCAGAACAACTCCGACTCTGTGCACAGTGCATTTCTAAGCGTCCAAAGGTTGTGCTGGGAGTTAATCACCACATAGACCCTGCCTTGGCCTCCTGCCTAGAAACGATTTTTGACTTCTTCCAATTTTCACTGTCAGTTTCTTCTGTCTTTCACCTGCCAAGGCATCTTGCTGTCCCCTCATGCACAAGAGGGTATGAAGGATTGCAGTCTTTTCTAATAATAAGCATAATTTGCAACAAAAGTTGCAGAATTAATTTTCAGGGTCGGGTAACCCTCGTGTCTCAAAGGCTCTAACACATTATCACAGGAACTGCTTCTCCTGACCGGAAGCAGCATACAATAGGAAATCCTGACATCTGGAAGAGCACATCTGGCAACCATAATATTTCCAAACTTGCTAAGAGTCCTTGTCAGCCTTTTACACCAAATTATTACCAACTTCCTTGTGTCATGTTCTTTCTTTACAAGGTGTGCCCATATCACTCACGTTTATCCCGTTGAGCAGCATCAATTATATAGTAATCACCTGTTTATCCGCAGCACAGTGAAACTTTTAAAATATTGCTGGTGCTGGTGAAAAGTCAAGAAGTTTACAGTGAGTTGCTTTTCAGTTGTTCAGAATTATATGGCTGTTGAAAATACCCAGTCCAAGCTAATAAAAAGACCATAGGAAGGAACATAAAATATTCTGATTCAGGCCCTAAGCCAATCTCTCTGCCTACAGGGGATAGGAAGAAGCCCTCGTGTCTATTCTGATCTACTTGACATGAGGTTTCTCATGTGTTTCTCTGGAGCATTCTGGGGTTGCTGCTGTCAAGCATAACACGATATGCCCATAAAGGAATCCCTATGATACTTTTAAGCATGACAAGACCATCTTTCACACATGGTAGAATAAATTCACAGGAAAAAAGGTTTTTTCTAAACAGTTAGAGCCTATAAATACAATTTGGCATTCAAAAAAAAAAAAAAAAGAAGTTTCTGCAGTAAATTGTTTGGGTCTTCAAAGATATCTCATTTGCTAAGTTGCTGTGATTTTTTTGCTCTGTTCAAGTCCTTTCTTGTGACCTTTTCCACTTATCAAACCAAGCTTCTCCCCTCCTCTACCGTTCTCTACCAATGTAACTCAGAGACTACCACCACATAAGGGCTTGGAGCTCTCATTCAGCCTGCTCTTCACTGCCTTCCAAACCCATCTTCTCTTTCATTGCTGCGCTATCTTGCCAGCACTTCGCAACTGGAACAGTACCTCTGTACTTGCTGATAAACATCTAGTGCAATGTTTATTGGCAAATGGCTGATATATAAAATAACACACAGAAATTGTGTCTCTGCTGTCTTGTGCGCAGCAACAAAACATACTGTGACTGCCCCAAACATATTAAGATGGGCCAAATCACAATGCTTTTTGCCAGATTTTTTTTTCTTTGGACTCTTATTTAATCAAAGTTTTCTCTTAAGCCAAGAACAAAGTATAACCTGAGATTGGATGTCCCCATTCCTGGTCCAACAAAAATTATTGTTTCTAGATGGACTTAGTTGAGAGGAAAGGAGTCATATTTACAATATTCTGTGCATCTGTGTAAAGTTCAACTAAAATTACAATGACTATGTGATGCTGACTGTTGATTCACAGAGCCCTGAACTGACTAAATGTTTGGTTTTCACTCTGCAACCCCAGGTAATTCTCCTCACACATTACTCTCAAGTGTCCGTGCCTTGACATTTCAAGAAATACCAAAGATACTTTCCCTAACTCAATGTGTGTTCCCTGTAAAGACAGAGGGCATTTCACAGGAGTCGGTGGAACAGAAACATAAACAAACCCCGGTGCCCTGGTTAGGCCTCCGAACAGGAATGCCAAACACCTCCCCCTGCTCTCTGTCACCGATACCTCCATCCCCATGGGTCACTGCTGGTGGCCACAGCTTTTAATCACATGCTGGGCCTCCAATGATTTATCACCCCTTAATAGTTTTTGTGTTGAAGATTCCCAGTTGGCAGCTCCGCTCCCCTTCCCCCTCTCCACGTAGTGTTACCCAAAAGCATCAAAAGCAAAGCAGGAAAATATCCTGCCCATGTGGAAGCAGAATTAATGCTGTTTACGAAAACTATCTGTTACTGACAGGCATTTTTAGCAAATCATTCGTAACACCATAAAAGATTTTAGGAATTACGCAACGGTTATAAAGTTAGAGACTTGAAATGTAGTGTAGTGTTTCCAGCAGACTTGCATGGGTAGCTGTTGTTCTCTGCATAGTACATTTAAAAACACAGCCACTTTTGCTTTTGATAAGTTATTGCTATGAGATTCAGTTTAGTTTTCAGCCCCAGGTTGCTTCCGTGGAACTTCCTCCCAACTTACAGTGAACAGAAGCACTGTGCACAGGAAAAACTCCAGCATTTATAGAGTGCCAGCATGTGACGTGACATTTCTGATCTCAGTACATAACCAAGATTTGTCTCATAGGAAACACTGATGCAGCATTTTTCATCCACAGGTATCAAAATTTTCCTGCGCTTACCTCCATTTCAAAGCTGAGCTGAATTTCCAATGCATAGAGTGGGACGCTGCCCAAACCAGGGTTAAAGCCAAGCTTCCCAGCAAAAAAGCACCGCGACAGACCTAAATGTCTCTCAGGAATAAACTTTTTTCACTTGATCAGTCTCATTGGGAAGTAACTTTGAAAAAAGAATAAACAACTTCAGTCCATACCAAGTCCTCATGCCTATGTCTCAGATTCTGGCAGGAAGGGATTCTTTCCACTCTGGTGGCAATAGTCTCTGCAGGTGGTGGTGCTGGCAGTGATGAGGATAATATTGGTCCATCTCCTTCTCCGTTGGAGTTTGTCTGATGGATCCAAACAATCCATCTAGCTCATTTTTCTCTAAAACAAAGTAGACACGCTTTAGTTGTGGGTTCTGAATACAGTTAACCTACACATTGTGCAGAGGAGCCACGTCATTTCAGCCATTGAGTGAAGGAGTTTAACCATTTATTAGGATTTGTTCCAGTGGAAAAAAGATAGGCCCTTTGTACGAATGGGTCATACTTGACTCCTGCTTCTCCCCCTCACATTTCTAGCACTATTCGGTAGTCTAATCAAAGATACATAACGCTAGCAATAGAAGAATCAGGTTGAAAATCTAAAGAAAGTAATAAATTTTAGTGACAAGCTTACACTTAGATAAAGGCCAAAAGGCAAAGAAATCCAACCTGTCACTCAAGTATCTTGGAGGGAAATTATCTGGCATGCACGGGAGGTCGCCCATTACCCAGGTCGAGGACATAGCTTCAGCATGTCATTCCTCCCTTCCCACCCAACTCCCACACCCATGGAGAGCTAGGCGACAACAGGGAAAACAGGGATGGAGACATGTTCAGGTCTCAGCCCAGCATGGAGCTGTGATGGAACTGCGGGACACATGCTGACATTAAGAGCTGAGAATCACGTGCAGATGCTACATTTTAAGTATAGCTTTAGCATCTACCAACAGTTTGGAGGCTCTTAAGGGACAGGGGAACAAGCTGACCTCTTTTTCTGCTTCCTTATGACAAGGATCAGCTCAAGCCAGATAGCTTGGGAGAGAGAGGTGGGGGGGAGCAGCTGTTGGTCCCATCTGGGGTGTCCCACATCCCCAGTAGCTGGTTTGGCTTAAACCACGACAATGCTGCAAGCGGCAATTATTATGCTGATAAGGTGTATTCTTGATACATTTAAATATCATCTCTGTGGGCTTAGTTTCAATGACACTAAGCACTCATAGCCATAAACAAAATCATGCCACGCTTGGTGATTATCACCTCTAAAAATAAGACTCTGTTATAAGTAAAGTTATATCTGTAAAGCAATAACTAAGCATGTATCTAAAGACGTCTAAATACAAACATGATTTAACTCATAAAAAACCTGCAACACTACCCTACAAACAAGGGTACCCATACACAACAGGTAACTTACCCAGGGAAAAAGGCAATGCAGCTCTAACCCAGGATTACGATGCAGGCTGCCTTCTCACATCCAGTAGCGCAGATCACAGCGTTTCTCATCACCGGCGGATCAATTTACACAGGCAGGGAAGGATAACAACTAAATAGAATTGATCAACTTAATTGCTAGCACACGGTATATAAATAGTGTTTTTGCATTATGTCATACAACTACCATTGCCCTACATGGTAACGGGCCTTTAACAAATAGGTGTGTGTGACATCGAGGGCAGGCCAGAACCCTTATAAAGCAAACTCCTTCTTTCTTACAGTTTTACCACTTGCCATAGGCTGGGATAGAAGTGCTAAAACCTAAAACTGATACACAGGAGGTTTGTTTATTGCGTTGTATGGACCAAAGAAGAATTTCCTGCATATGACACTGAAGGCAGAGCATACAAAAATTCCTCTGAAGTCTGCAGCGAGCGTTGAACAGACCCTCCTCTGTATTAGCCTTTTTCTCGCATATCTGTGTTTCGAATTTTAACGCAGCTGTGAAAGAAAGGAAAAAAAGCAACACCAATAACCTTGCCAATTGGGCATTCAAATGTCAGAGACAAAGGAAAGTTTGGTAGGGAGATGAGTTTGCTGTGGGCAATGACTGTGTCAGACAGCCAATGACATCACTCCCTGTGCTGTCTCCATCACGATTTTCCAGAACAGGATTACAGCGATGACAGATTCCATTCCAAAACTCCCAGGCAGCTCTTTACATAGATGTTAGCAGAACAAAAGCATTACATGAGATTTCCTCTCTCCGTCAAGCAGCATTTGATGTTCTCTAATCCTCACCTTGGGAAAAGCATTCAAGAACCATATGGACTTGCTGAAATCACACAGGATGTCCTGTCCCGTAGCTAAAACTCACGAGTTAAGGAACCTCTGTGGGGCAGAGAGGGCAGAGAAAGTAGGTCGTGTCTTTTATTTCCAGGAAACAGGCAGGGGTACCCCCCAAAGCTACGCACATCACCGTCAGGTGCAATTGCTACTCTCCAAGGAATACTATTCTGGTGACCTAATGGGGCATATTGGGGAGCAGAAAAAACAGAAAAAGCATCAGCATTCTCTGCTGTATAGAGAATTCTTCAGTAGCCAGAAATAAGTGACAAAATTTTAAAAATGTCCTTTACTTTCATCTTTAAAAATTCAGTCCTCCACTCATACAGAATTTCGACCGCAGCCAATTGACCACAGAAGTGTAGGAAGTCACAGCACTTGACATTTGGATAGAAGCTTTCATGTAAAATTAATAACCAGCATTTTTATGCATTTTAACCAAAACTGACCAGGAGTTAAGAATTTATGTGTTCAGTTAATCTGGTTTCCTTTCCTAATCCAATTATCTATTCACTTTTAGCATTGGCTAGAAGCTATTCAATTAATATTTTTACTTTGTAAGGAAACTTAATCTTATTTGTATCTATGGCCAATCATATCATCTAAAACGATGTCATCTGCATCAATTGTCTGCAGTCTGCTGTGCCACCCTTGACCCTAGTAGAAATACTTTCTTCTTCATGGAATGATATCCAATGAGCAAAGGAGCAGCCTAAGTCGCATTTTCAACATTTGATGCTTGCAATTGTGCACATAATATTTATCCCATTTTCATGCTCTGTATATTAGAGGAATGATCAGAAGCTAAAACCAAATAAAAATAGCAGCACACATTCTTTTAGTTACCAGTTTTTAAAACTACCCTTAAAATGTTATAGCTCTATCTTTTTCTCAGCCTTCCATATTCATATACCTCTCCATTAGTATTTAGTTAACAGAAAATCAAAGCAAGTTTAACAGGTGTTATTGTAAAGAACCCTTTACACTTGAGACAACTGCTTCACAGTATGCCTTGCGGTTTGTAGCCACACTTGAAAGTTTAGATTTCTTACATGACCCAGCGCTCCATTCCCTGCACCAGTCTCTTATTAACACCAGGGAAGACGAGCCGTATGTTTCAGATAGGAACTCACATGAAAGCGCCTCCTAATTCAGAGCTAGCAATTGATTCAGGCCCACCTCTGCTTGCTGTATAATTCTCCTTTTGTTGCCTGTTGTATTCTGGGTGTATTCTAGTATTTCTGCAGCGCGATGAAATGAATTTAGATTACGAGCACAGCTACTGGCATGCTGCCCACCCCGGGCGACTCAGGCACCTTCTGCTTTGTTACCGTGACATGCCAAGTCCCCAGGATTTATCTGTGTAGACAACACAATCATCATTCATCGAAAAGTGCAAGGAACAAGCCGTGTATCAGAAAAGGGTTTGGGTTTTTTTTCTTTTTTACTTTTAACTGCAAGGAAAGGGTTGTAATAAGAACGTATTACATTGCCTGGCATTAACAGGCATGTCACTGCAAGCAAAACCAGCTTCACGTCTTGGGGAGTTTGAGAAGCAGACAAATACCGTGACTGTCTTTTTCTTCTTGATGTCCTCGTATAATTGATCTTGAGCTAGGAACTTTGCATTCCAGCAGAAGCCTGGATTAAAACCCTAGACCAACAACAGTCAGCCATCAATCTTGAGGCCATCTATCCTATCTGCAGCCATTTGTATCGGCCATTAGCTATTTAGTAACTCTAAGTCTCAGGGAGAGAGATCATCTTTCAAAGAGAATAAACGCTCAGTGCATATCCCCATTCATTCCTCCTATTCTTTTGCTAATTCCCATCTATTACTCCCTCAGCACTTGCAGTGAAATCTCATGCTCATTGCTGCGGTCATATTTATACACCACATTATTGAGCATCAGAAAAGAACTAATTGCTTTCTTTTTCCAGATACAATTTCCTACAAAAATGTGTGAATTTTCCAAAAAAATATTGCAGAACAAAATGCAATGATTTATAATGCCTTCCGCATACACCCATAACTACTTGCTGCTTATTTATATTGATTTCTCCTTACACCATTCCTGAGGGGCAGTGTGGCACCCGGGGCAGCTGCGTTAAATATACCCTCACTATAAGGGCTCTTTCTCACTGCCAAAGCAGTGTAAGATGAGAGGTTAGTTACTATAAAGGAGACAAAGGCCTTGTATTCAAAAAGGTACATAAGATCTGCATAAGATCCTCTTTTCTTCTTTAGAAATTTTTAAGGTTTTGGGTTTTTTTTTGCTGTGTCTGAAAATACTATCAATTTAAATACATACATTTTACTAAGAGAACATTCTGAATCTGCATTAGAATCCTCTTTCTGCTATACTCTGGTTCTCCAAATATTCCATTCTGTGACCCTTTTATCATCACAGACTAAAGACAGTGTGTCTCTACACACACACAACCCATAAAACAACAAAAAAAAATGGCAAAACGCCCTTGCGCACCTAGCACTTCCACCAAGACAGCCCAGCCCGTTACATCTTCATCTGAATAACAGTAGTCTGTCAAGTTCGGAAAGTCATGGGATTCATTTACATGGGTATGACCACGCGATAGGTTTGCACTTGGCATAAATAGGTGCAACCGCTTCAGTGCTATTGCCGACGTGCGGATTTACAGCAGATAGAACAGGTTGACGGCTCCTCCATAGCACAGACAAAATTACCTTTTGCTGCCAAAGTATTGCTATAATTTTACACATTATCAAGCACTTTGACTTCAACTTTCTGCCAACAAAGCTCACTTTCTCAGAGCAAATGGCAGCGAGAGGACACCCTGCAGCCATGGGACTGCTCTTGCTCCTTGGCTGCGGCAGATCTTGCCCACATCACATCATCGGCTGCAGGTTTCTGCCTCCAGCCCAGCCAGGAGATGCCAGGACATGCAAGAGAAACACTGCAGGGGGCTCAAAATGGTCTCACCAGCAGTAGCAAGGAAGCAGAGGACAGGCGGACTTGGGGAAGTCTGTGCCCTGCAGTGCCTGGTGAGAGCAGAGACTCCTGACGCTTCCCAAACCGGGGTTCCCACCTCTGCTGAGCTGCACGCTGTGGAGGGCAGGGGAAGCACTGAAGCAGGGCGCTGCTGAGGAAGGGCTCAGCCCTGGCAGGAGGCTGTCCTTTTCTTAACACCCTTTTCTTTCAGTCAGTTATGCTGCATTCATGCACAGCCCAAGGACCCGGAGAAGGGATGCCCATCGCTGGGTCTTTCCACCGCCCCCTTCCAGCCGCCTCTCCCCAGGCGACTCCCTGCTCCGCCTAACACCCAAAAGAAGCCCCGTCAACCGACGTTGTGGCTGCGATCGAGCTAGGACTGCAGAACTCAGCCTGGGTTTCTGTTCCTCTGTTTGTACTGACAGGAGAAAGACGCTATTACACTTCCCTGTGATGAGACAGACTCCTTCAAGTCAACTGGTCACAAGTGCATTATCCAACGCATATATTTAGAACATCACCACACCGCATACATGGCCTGCTGTACTTCCTAAATAATTATATTAATCAAGCTAATCTTCTTAATTGTTTAGGTAAAGTTTTCCAATTGTTAGTACTGCTCTGGGGTTTTCCCATTGGAATTCTTGCTCCTAAAGAGCAACAATAGACTAAAGGAACTTTTATTACTTTGGGACCGGTCATTAACATTGTCACATTGTTTTTTCTTCTTTTGAGATAACGATTACAGGCTGTTATTTCTTTTTTTAAAGGACATTACACTGATGTTCTTCATGACCGTAACTTCCAGGGAATACGCAACATTTATTTTAATTAGCTCGGTGTGATTTTTCACTTAGTGCACTTTGTTGAACGATTCCTCCAGAAGCAGCCCAGCAGGCACCGGCAGTGCAGGGAACAGTACCGGGCTCTCCCAGGCGCTACCCTGCCGCTCTGAACGCGTCGTCTTTGCTCACAAGAGAAGAGATACCGAAGCGCACACCTTCTGGAAGACACAACACCCCTATCTTCATCCTGCAATTCAGTAAACTGAGGCCCAGACCAATAATAAATCAGAATGCCACGCTCAGACCTCTAACTACATTTCTAAAGCATCGGGTTCACACCACTTTCTGTTGAAGCTAACAAATTGCTTCAAGAGACGCTTTTAAACTTTTTATAAATTGAATTAGATTTGATCAAGCCCATGAGAGATGCGGTTTTCAAAATCAAGGAAAATAATCTGGTGTCTAATCATGTCAAAAAAGTCCAACCTTACAGACCCCTCTTTAAATTCCTAGTCTACACACTCACATTCTTAGCCAGAAACAGCAACACTGGTGTAAAAAGGTATGAGTTATTTGATTTTTTTTAATATAATAAAGCTAATTAATTTTTTTTAACATAAGAAGCACATATTTTCTGGCTAGCTTTATTTTAAAAGCATTTCATATGCACAATTAAGATATTAAGCATGGGCCCAACTATGTTGTTAGGAATTTAAGTGTGCCAGTCCTGACAAATCATTGGCGCTTAACAGTTCTGCCTTTAAAATCATCATAATTTGACTTCAGAGCACTGCGAAAAGCTAAAAAAAGAATTTAAGAGCTGGAAAATGACTTTTCTTTCCAGACTGTTCAGAGTACTGTACATTCATTGTACTTTTGAAAGCAATGTGACTTGTGAAACTGGCAACTTTCCCATCCATAGCGTCTTAGAGATGTTTATAGCACATGATATTTTAATTGCCCGATGACAAAATTATTTGGAAATATATCAGTTTCACAATGCATTTGCTTCATATTTTAAACAACAAGTATGAGGTTTGAATAACACTAAGGTCTGGATATAAGCCCAACAAAACAAGACAAACGTTAGGGAAAGGTGTCCATAATTCATCACCCTTAACACATCCATGAACCTATATGCATAAGCTTACGTGTTGCTGGGGATTCAAACTGGCCCATAACTATCCAGGCGTTATTGACAGGCATCATGGGTGAAATCCATGGTCCCTCATTAAAGCCTGAAGTTTATTCTAGGCTATGTCTTCTTAAGGGTCGTCTTCTCAAGGGATTGGTGGTTACCAGGGACCAATATTTCTTTCTTCTGGTGAACAAAACCCTAGTAACTTCTAAACAACTACTGCTGTTTAAAACAGGGAGCTACTGAACAAAGACGACAGAGTTACTCAAGAAACGTACTAAGTCATTTTGCAGTCAGATTACAATAATATGGTCTGATCTGCATAAACCAAGCCACAGAATTTCATCCAACAGACAACCTTATCTTCTGCATATACATGGAGAAATGCTTATTAAGTAGAGAATCTCCCTAAACCCACAGGACATTGATAATATCTGAACGGGGTGTCTATTGCCTTCTGAGCGAAGTTTGCCATCTTTGTTTTGATGTATAAAATCCTAAAATTACTTTGGACATGCCTACTTGCAGGACTGACTCTGCTGCGTTCATAAACCTGGAGCCTTCTGCTTTATAGAAACATTAAAGGACATGACCGCGAAGACAAACTGCTGCAGTTCTGGAATTCATGCCCTACTTTCTATTAGCACATAGATATAGATAATCCAATCTTTTACACCACCACCACCATCCCCCCCCCCCCCAACAGATTTGCTGTTAATATCCCACCTTTTTAACAGGTAGTCAGGAAAGTTGGCTAGCTTGGTGAGTACAAGTAACAGAGAGGGGAAAAAGAAGAAAACATTAATGATTATGTTTTGTTGCAGCTTTTTAATTGGGAAGCTCCTTCCATTTTCTAAAGTTTTGTTTGTCTTATTTTTTAATTATCTTACCAGGGCATGTGGGTAGCCTTACAAGACAAATTGAAGTTAAAAATAAGGGAAAAAAATCTCCTCAATACAGTCCACAGTTTTAGACTGTTGAAACTGTTTACACAGTACCTTGTATGAGCAAAGACTAATTTCATGAGATAATGGATTATTTTTTTATTTCACAAAACACACGAAATATACGCTGTAGTTAACAGATACACAACTCAAGATACCCGATCAAAGTCCTATTAACCGCACTCAGCAACCTGCAAATTTAGGTCCTGCTGAAACATCTGAAAGCAAATCCTCTTATGAATATGAACTTGATTTACAGCAGCTGAAGATCTAACCTGTAGATGAGTCTCTCATAACTATTTGTATATAGGAAAAACATGGGCCCCACTCCTAAACTGGGACTTTACTGGAACACTG
>VUYV01000170.1:0-110863 GCA_008711295.1 Anarhynchus alexandrinus
AAAATAATTCAAGTTGAGCAGCAACAAATCAGAACTTGCCTTTGAAACTGTCAGCGCTAATGAGCACTTCATTGTTACACCTGCTCTCCAGAACTGACAGCAAAATCCCTGGGTTTGCTCCCAAAGTCAAGACTGCTTTGTGGCAAACAGGCGAGCCTGCTGCCATCCGCCAACCAGCTCATTGTGTTGAGTACATTGCCCATGACAGCACGCTTATTTTCTGTCCTTAGGCTATTGTGCTAGTGTCCCTTGAAAACAACGGACTGAGATCCGTCTACAGCAGAGTGTAATAATATTATTAAAAATATTGGCATAAAGAACACAGGGCATGGTGAAAAAATAACTATGTAGTAAGCAGATCATAAGAGAAATGCCCTTTAAACAAAATTGCTCACTCTTTTTCTAGTACTATTTTCAAAAGGTATTTTCTTTTCTTGAGCATCAAATATGAGGTTGCAGATGAAAGTGAATCTGTCTCTGCTACACTTAGCACTCTTTATAGTCATATACTTGCCCCTTCCTCTTGGAAAATGATGTGTGGAATCAGAGTGTTCATTTGGTCTCTTATCTGTGAGCTCATGAAGAAAAGTAGTTTGATTAGAAGCAATGATGGGCAAACTTCAAAAGCTTTGGAGATCATGTTTGGTTCAGATAAGCATCCAAAAGGCTGGCCCCTGATCCAAGCTATCTAAACACCTTGGGTGTCCAACATTTAACTGAAAATCTCTGTTAAAGCAGGTCTTAGACACAAGATTTTTATTTCTGCCCTCTTCCAGATGGATGAAGTAGTGATGCATTTCCTTTTCAGTTTCTGCTACAAGCAAAAGCCAGGGCATGCTGCTTTGTTAATACAAAAGCAAGCTGAAATATGAAGGCCTGGAGTTCAGCTCAGTTCTCGTTTTAATCAAACTTGTTTGAATATCAGAAATGAGTGGGAATGTTCATTGCTTGTATTTTACCTCTGCAGAGCTGTTGGCACAAGGCTTGACCATCTCAGCTAGCCTCTGCCCTGATGGAGAGGAGTCAACTGTGTTGGCTTTGCACTACTATCTGTATATTACTTTCCACCACACTCCTTGATGCTGTCGCATTGGGAATGTACTGGTGGCGTGGGATTATGACAATTTATTGTCTGTGCAGGCAGAGTTGCCCACAGGAGCTGTAACTATCTGTTTTACTGCCAAGTTGCCTTGAGTTGCCAGGCTGATGTCAAATTAGTAATAGATCTGGGTTTTTTTCCTCCTATTTTCTCATCTCCAGCTACATGTAAAATACATCTAGCAAGGTTAGAGATCTTGTCTCATTCTGTCCGCCTTCCTTATAACAAATCTGCTCACTTATTTGTACAGAAAATGTCATCAACTTCCTTACACACATACAGTACTGCATGGTGAGATGTGTCCCTTAGAACTCGCACTGAAGGAAATGTATGGATAGGCAGAAATAGAAAAAATGTTTCAGGTCATCTGAACCACCCGCGTAAGCTGCATCTAGCCCCAGAGGAAACAGTAGTTTTGTGATCTCTGTGTTCATAGGAAAGACAACATAGGCAATAGTTATAACCTTCTACCTCACCCACAGTACTGAATTTTTTTGCAAAACACTTAAAAGTGAATCACCTGCAAGCCCCTTTAAAAATAAACACACAGTGGAGGCTTGCTGCCACCACTTCAAAACCCTGTATTGTGAAGATTTGTGTAGTAGGGAAGAACTGACTTGCATACGTAAATGGGTCCCAGTTGTACTTGTTTTGCTGTGCTTAATGAGTTAAAAAGAAACAAAAATAATATTGCAAATGTAGGCTGACAATGCAATGTTTACCAGTTTTGACATAAAACTACTGAGCATAAGGAACAGGGCACGAGTTTATCAGCCTTGAAAGACTGTCACTTAACCAGATGACCCCTGGGCACATAATCTCAGTCACCTCTTGCCGTATCTCCATAGCCTGCGCCTGCCAGCCAATGGGTTCAGCCAATGCAACTTTCAGCAGAAGCTGGCGATGCCACCCCAAGACAGGATTCTGCTACTGCAAGCCAGGTGTGGCGGGCCCCAACTGCGACAGATGTCTCATGGGCTACTGGGGCTTTGGAGAAAACGGCTGTCGCCCTTGTGACTGCGCCAGAGACTGCGACCAGCACACTGGAAACTGTTTCAATGGGTAAAGAAGCCCTCCTTTGGGTTCACTTTGAGATGGGATTATGTGAAATGACACAAACATTAACTGAAATACTGCAGCAATGACAGTAATTGGAGGGTGCTGAAGGGTGCACAATCATTTTTAGATTCCATTTGGTGGCTGGCACACTTTTAAGGCCATTGTATTATCCAAGGCAACCTTGGAATTATGACTTTTTGCAGTAATAATAGCCAACTCCACAACTCCATGGAAATATGTACAGCATTTTTAAATATACCTGTTTGCCTTGGAAATAGATGGAAGAGTTTGGAGAGCTTGTCTCTCATCTGTGCCCAGGGAAAATGAACTACAAGGTCTCCCTCTTGTTTTTAGAGGGCAGGCATCTGTACCCCAAACATGCATTAATCAGTACAGAAATTCTATGATTTGCTTAGTGACTGCTGTTTAATGGGCCCTGCAGGTGTCCTCAGTTCCTAGTGACATCAGCAAGTGGTCACTAACTTCAAGTTACTTAATACAGTAAAAGCAAACAAACAAAAGCAAAAAAGGCCCAATACATAGTTTAAAAAATGTTAAGTCAGCAGTGGTAAGGCCTAAATAAAAGCCTAGCTCTTGTGATCTCTCTGTATGGCATGAAGTCTTGCTCTTATTTGCACTCCCAAACTGAAAAAAGCAAGCTCATCTGTCTGGACACAGCCACATGCTACAAACACCTGCTTCCCACCCACCTCCTGTCCTAACCAAGTCTTCTGTTTTATGTGTCCCCCCCAGCTATGACAATGAGCCGTTCTTTAACATCCCCATTGGGGGACGAATCCCTGACCTTGTGCAAATGCCAACCAACGAGAGCGAAGAGGAGTGGAAATGGAATGACCACGAGCAGGGATTTTCTGCACTGAGGCACCCAGGTACAGCCCACAGTCTGGGAAACATTTAGTAACTTCACTTAGTGCCAGTTCTTTGTTCTCCCACCAACTTAAATTCTCCCACTCATCTCTAGCTTGTCTGTCCCCCATCTGCTGGCAACATCTGCTAATGTGAACTATATAGGTTATCATTACACTTACATTATTTTACAAACCAACTGTACTATCCAACTTTGGTTTTGGAAATCAGTAAGTCATGAATAAGATTGTGTGGAAAAAATACTCTCCTTTTGTTGTCGGAATTACAGTCACAATGCTTATGGTTTTACACAGCTCCTTCTCAAGCATTCAGTTGCTGTTCAGAACTTCAAGTGTTATTTGTAAAAAGACCATGTCAGCCATCACTGAAGTGCACCACCTCTGGGGTGGAATGCAGGTGATTTTAAGAGTAAGATATTCCTGATGGCACAACAGCTCAGGGGAGAAAGTAAAGAATACTGTATCCAGCTGAAGTTACAAAGTAAGCAGGCTTATAGAATGAGGTGGAGCCTTTAATACTTAAAAAAGAGTTCTCAGCTTTGCTTGCCAGGTATGAAGGTCAGCACTTATCAGCATCAATGGCTTTGTAAGACCCAGAGGTAATAGTGCCACCTATTGCATATCTTGACTTTTCTGAGAGGGATATTACCTTAATACCAGCAGGATCAGCATTTCTTAGCTTATGGGATCAAACAAGGGTATTATTATTTACATGATTTACACCTGGATCTGATTCTTACAAACCTCTCTATTAGTATCAGTTTATTAACTGTACAATAGGCCCCAGCAGGGCTGCATTTTACTTGACAGTACTGATCAGATTTCAGAACAATTATTGTATCATCTAACAAGAAACAGATTTGCAAATAACTGAGCTAACTCTCAAACTTAATCTTAAAAGTCCATCCAGATTATGGGAGCTATATACATATAACTTTATAACTGAGTATCATTTGCTTTCCTTTTCTCTCTCATGTCCTGGCTCTTCTCCAACCCTTTGTGTTCTGCGGTTCCCCTGCTAGAAAAGTGTGTGTGCAAAGAAAAGATGCTTGGAAGCGTCGCTGACTTCTGCCAAATGAAATATGCTTATGGTAAGTGGGTGACATGCCCTCGAGGTATGATAATTTCACAATGTTCTCTCTATGCATGTTATTAGCTGATAGCTATGAAAAATGACAGGACCAGCTAAGTCATGAAATAAGAGGTAGGATTTCTTCTGCCTTTTTGTTTAGTGACATGTCCAACTTCTGATCAGAACTGAATCACATTTTTCATACAAGGCTCCATGGTGTCTCCTTTCCACCCAGTTAGCTTCCCTCTTTACAGCAGCAGGAGTGCCAGAATTGTAACTTAGTGGAATGGTTGGCGTCTACATTAAGAATAAATGATAAAAACCTTGCATCTAAACTGCCATTGTTTTTGCACTCATTATGCAGGTTCAAATGGCCCTGCTTGTTTACCAGGAATATATTTAATAATGTGGTTTATGAAGACCAGGTTCATGCCATCACATGAAGCAAGAAAGGGAAGCTCTGGGATCCAAAGGTTTGATGTGCTTGTGTCATGACATACCAAAGCCTGCCTGTGGGGCCGATCTCTACGAGACTGCCCAGACAAAAAGTTATGGGATCCTATTAAATTAAAGGAACAGAAATTTATCATGGCAACCAGATGTTAGGCCACAAAACAAAAATGCTTTTTTGTTGTGCAACCATGGAATTTTAGCCATGTGACATGCCTGCAGTCTGACAGGAAACTTCCTGACTTCCTTCCTGTAGAGCAGACAGTCCCTTCCCATAGGACAAAATTTTTGAGAGGCCAGTGTTGAAGCTCAACGCACGTTTTCAAACTGCAAAATATAAAGCCTAGAATCAGTGCATTTAAAATCAGACTGTTAGCTGCTGACCTGTTTTTTCCAGCCTTCCTATGTATACATACATACAAGCGCTTTCGCGTGATTTCCAAGCATTTGACATCTGCCCATTTAAAAAGTAGTTGCTAAATAACATGATGAAAGGATCAGCTAACTACTTCATAGAAAAATCAATTTTTTCTTCTCCAAATTTATTTAGAAAATCCATGGACAAGCATTGGAATAAACTTTCTGTACAACTGTAGTATTTTTTCATGTCTTCTTTCAAGGTGTTAAAATTCTACCTTTTAGCAGCATAAACCAAAATTAATTTAGAAATTTATTGTTCATCTCTATCTTGGTATGTTTTCTGGCAGTGATAAAAGCAAGAATCCTATCAGCTCATGACAAAGGGACCCACGCAGAAGTTGTTGTGAAAGTGAAGAAGGTCCTGAAATCAGGAAAAGTGAAAATTGCTCGGAACAACAGAAGCATTTACCCAGAATCCTGGACCAACAGGGGATGTACATGTCCCATTCTCAATCCTGGTAAGGACAAAATGCTTACCGTTTTTGTTTTTTTTTTCCCTGTAAACAGTGGTGACAACTCATTATGAACATTAGCTATGGCTGCTCAACACTTCCCATCAGTCTTTCTGGGGCAGAGTCCTTTGACTCATCCAGACCAAAGAAGTAGTCAAGAGACAGCTGCAGTAAACAGTATTTTGTTACCAGAGAACAAAGTTTTACCAAGAATCCCAAACCTCCCTGGAAATTTTTTGCTTTCAGTGACTTTATTTAATCTTCCAGAATATCAGTGACTAGAAGAATGTTCAGGAGACAAAAACATCCCTGTATTTTTAGGTCCAAAGAGTTTTCTTCCTCGGTCTGTATTCTCACATCACACTTTACTTCTTTTTGGAAAAACTAGAAATTATTGTGAAAATTTTAGGAAGTAGAGGGAATCTAATTTCTTCTCTGCCTTTGTAATGGTTTCAAATAATGAAAAGTCAGTCTTAATTCCTTCTTCTACTGTAAATTCTAGTGCATGCAATAGCTTGTTCCATCAAAGCCTAAAGCTGACAGCCTGCAGTATATTGGAAACCAAACGTGAGTGGAAAGCATAAACCCAAATGAATTTAATTTCAAACCAAGTAAGACAGGAAAATCTTTAATAATTAGAAAAAACATCTTTTTAAGTAAATAAAGCCCCTCTTGTTATAACCAGTTTAGGATAGGCCTCTAGGTTCGCTCCTTAACCTACATTCTATCAGAATGATCTATGTTTGTTCACTTTTAATTATGGGAACCTTCCTGCAGTAGTGGAGTGGAGAAGTAGGGTAGTGGAAAGCAGCAACCTCCTCCTCTCCAGCTCTGCCGCAGGCAGAAACATCACACTATAGACTGCAAAGCTCAGTGCTCAGTAACGTTATCAGTGGCTGAGCGGATACATTCCTTAATTCAACCTTCCCTATTGCTGCCTTTCCTGCAATACAACTTATTGGACCACAGGGAAAAATATGTTTACTTGAACAACAGCTAAAATATCTGGGTAAATATCAGAATCCTGCAATAATTTAGGTTGGAAAAGACCTTTAAGATCATCGAGTCCAGCCATAAACTTAACACTGCCAAGTCCACCACTAAACCATGTCCCTAAGCGCTGAAGTAGATGCTAGGTGTCAAATTCTGACAGATTTTGATTATTCATAGCTTTTCTTCATATCACTGGAAGTTCCAAGTCATTGGGACCATGTCCTGCAATCAAATCCCAACAAGACAAAGACTCTGGGTATCATTAGGGTAGTGTATGCTGGGGATCATGTTTCATTATTCAAGCATACACCAAAGAAAACAGTGACTTGTCATCATTCTAAAAGCAGCACCTGATAGAAAAATTACCCCATGTTTTTCCCCTCTGAATAGATTAAAAGCATATCCACAGAGTAAAAGGAATTCTTTGTGCTTCACTTAAAATGTAAGGTTTAATCTAACCTTTAAGACAAGTTCTCAGCTGAAATGAGCCACGTCCAAGAGACAGCTGTTTTAGGAAAGGCTATGTCAAATCAAACTCGGTATGAATTTTTCCTGTTATGGCAAAATGACCTGCACTGTCACAGAAATTTTGTCTTCCATTACCCATATCAAGTGAAAGACTGCATCTTGAATTTGCACTGAAGTGTAATATAGACCCTGAGCTCTCTTTCTGGGGACAGTTCTTGAATTTGCACATAAAATTTTTGGTTTAATGTAGTCCAAACAAGTAAGTTGTTTTCCTTAGTACCTAAACTCCAGTGGTACAGTTGTGCATAATTATTTACCAGTGCTCTCTGTGAAACTGTGGGATCCCTGAATCAGACATGAATAAAACACTGCTTAAATATGAGGAGAGTACATCTGATCCCACACATATTTGAAGAGGGAAAATATTACAGGACATTTTGCTCCTTTGTACCTCTCTAGCTTTACTTTGCACCTCTTTAGAAACACAGCACTGAAGACATATGGCTCAGAAATGTAGATGCTAGAGATACAGATGTTATGCCATTGCCTCTTGATAGAATTTAAAGCTATGGAGAGATCCCAATCACTGCAGTTCTGCAGATTTCAAGATATTGCTTGACTGAACCCCTGCCCCAAGATCACAGCATACCCTGACTCATGGTGGAAACCTTACTTTTTCTCTCTTCTCGGGGCTTTTACACCCACCTTTACTCTCCTTTCTATACAAGCATTAACAGTTGCTTTCCAGCATGCAACTTCTGGAGGGGACAAAGTCACAAGTAGCAGCCTGCAGATCTCTGGGCAGAACCTGACACATGGCTTGCCATGAGCGTACCTCTGTTTCTCTAAATTTTGATCAATGAGGGAATTTTACTTACTGCAGTTAATACAACACAGAGTGCTTATATATCTAAGGCAGTGACATGATTAGTAGTAGTATTTGTTTCTTGTCTCCATGTGTAGTTACCCACTTTTTTGTTCACAGAACTCTTTTTTGAGGCTCTGCTACCTGTATCTTAAGGTTGTAATCTAGGCAGTCTGGCTTACTGTTTTGATATATAATACCAGCTTCCACATCTGTTCAGACTGAATTCTGCTACTCATCATACCTATACAAGCCAGGAGTAATGGTACTGAAGCACATGGAGTTACAGTGACTTAAAACAAAGGTCAGACAGATCAGACTCACACCTGGTCATCTGCGCATGGGGGTGGTGAATTTGTAAGCGGTAAGGCCACTGGAGCTAAATCAATTTGTAGCTGTAATTCCTGAGCATAATCATATGCCAACATTGAACCTCTGTGCCCAACAGTCAGCATTGTCAATATGTATGTGAAAGTATGTTTACACATAAGATGGCACATGCACAAACTGGATGAAGCTGGCTAAGATGCTACATGCCAGATGCTTATGAAATAGACAAATTCTGCATTTAATTCTGTTTTCTTCTATATATCGACTGAAGTTTTTCCGTTTTTTTTTTTTTTTTTAAACTAGGTACTGACTATCTTATAGCAGGCCAGGAGGACTCTAGGACCAGCAAACTCCTTGTGAACATGAACAGCCTTGTGAAACCCTGGAAAGCATATTTGGGAAAACAAGTATCAGATATTCTTCGAACTGGGTGCAAATAATTTCTGCTTCAGAAGTTACAGTGCTGAACTTTGCCTTTTAGTAACACTGCAGTGAAAGGTGTAGTTAGTTCATGCATTCCCATTCAACATGCTCCTAGCTGAAGCGATGAAAGCAGACTGACCATCCTTTTTCTCCTTTCACGTGCTTAGACAGGATACTTGGGACATGACTACTTTTTTCAAAAAGTGCACAACCTTATCATACAAAATTAACTAGTGCATCATACATAGGTTGCAAGTCAGTTCTTCATTTGAGCCTGATTCCATGCAGTCAGAGAATCATTTTACAAGGCAGAACTAAAGATATGGATTAGTGTTTCCATAGTTCAGGTCAGATATGAATACGATATGAATATGTATAAGCTGCTTACATAATGCATTCATTACTTGGGTGTAGTTTTCTTTATAAGTGACCACTAACAGGCAGCAATTTCCTTCAGCTTTACAAGTGGCATAATACTAAAGCAGCATGTCAAATAATACTTATTTAAAAGAGCTCAGATTGATTTAACATCAGACTGCAATTATGCCAATATAATGGGTCACTTTCTAGAAGGCAATTATTATCCCATTGCTGAACAGAAACAAACTAACATGTGACTTATCTTGGGACAAGGTCCTTTATAGATGTACATTGCCATCATCAATGTTTAGTGCTGAGGTCTGCTGCAGAAAGCACCTCTGCTAGAACTTGATTCCAAATCCAACCGTTGCTCTCGAAGGTCATTTTGCTCTTTGCTGTAGTACTTTAGTCTGTATCACCACAAGAGTTTCACAGCGATTACCACTAAAAAGCTTTATGCTAGGAAAGAGCCAAAACATGTGAGGAACTAGTAACTGCTAATGTTGAGACTGTAACACTACAAAAGCTACAAGGCAGAAGCAGAAGGTAAATGGATTGGCTGGGCTGTGTATTAAATGAGGTAGCTATAGTTACTGTGAGAGCAACCGGGCTATTCAAACTGTGCTCAAGACCACTGGCATTTGATTGCACTTAGCACTTTCATTCTGCTTTGTTTCTCTTGGTCACACTTCAGGTTAAGATACTGAAGGTCGGCTTCCTTCCCATTGTGCCTGGGATTATTTTTTCCTCCACAGAAGTATAGGAGTGGTAACATCTGCACTCTCGGTAAAAATAGTTCGGTTCTGCAAAAGCATTCTTTCTAAACCAATTTTACCCTACTCTATAGTAATTAAGGGGTAGCTACTTAAATCATTCCCTAACACAGTATTTTGAGGAAATTGTGGTTTAAGACCTGTGTCCCCTGTTTAAGGACTCACAATCAAATGAAGCTGGTTAGAGCACATTCTCTTGTCAAGTAAAGCAGAAATCATAATGAGTCAGTCTATTCTTTCAGGGGGTTACAGAGAAAAAGCATGCACGCATGCTACTTTTGCATATTTCTATTCCATGTCTGTAATTTTTAAGGCTCTCAGGAAAAAGGAAATATCTTCATTTATCAAAAAAACCTAATACCAATGCAGAAAGATGGAAATCCCAGTCTACAACTTAGGCCATCAGTTTGTTCTCTTTATCACTGGGAACCTGAAAAACCAGCTGCTTTATTCCATTTGCTGCTGTTTTCCTTTTAGCTTCATATTGGTTTAACAGCAGAAAAATCCTCAGCTCATTTGGAAATGGATGACAGGCAGATATTTACAAAATAAAAGCCCCACTTTTCTCCCAACAGTGCATAAACAGTGTTTCTTCCTCCCCCCTTTTCAGAAAGTCTCCCCTCCTCCAATGCCATTGCTTTCACTCTTTCACTTCATTATTTATTTGTTGTTACCTAAAGTGGTATCCAACAACGTGGCATCTCCAACAAGCCATTTAATTAATGCAATAAAACACTTTTTAACCAAGGAATTTGGCTTAATTTGAAATGTCAGCTTACAGAAATTAAAAGCATAGCAACTGCTTTCTTCACTGTCTCCAGAAATCATCTCACAACAAAAAGATTGACTAGTTCTCTTTCAAATATCAATAAAAATAAAGATGTGTACATGAATTTACAGTCTGTTCTCAAAGGGCCTCTCAGAACAGATGAAAATCAAGGGTAGGTTTAGAACTAAACTAAGGAACACACTTTTCAACACGGGCCATTTTACCTGCAGGGGATCTTATTTAATGATGATCGTATTCCACTGTGGTTGTTAAAGCTAGCTCCCATATTCCAGCTTTTGTGCCAGATTGGTGATTTTGTGGGGAGGGTAAACAACTGTGTAGTTCCCTTCTGTAGATGAAAGTTATTTTTTAACAGTTATTTACAAGCATTTCTAGCTACTGCTAGTAGAAATACTATTTGGAACAAGAACATTGATATCCTGGTGTGTTCTCTTAGGGCTTGCTATAATACAGTGATTAATAACTACCAAATGCAAACACTGTTGCATACAAACAAGATACTAATTGATATATCGCATATTTCCAGTATCTCAAAAGTAGGGATACATACACACACTCCAGAGAAAAGTGTAAAACAAGTGGGGAAACCCAAAAATATTTAGCTAATTTCTTCTCCTTCTAATTTCCTGTTCCTATTGAATCTCTAATTTACTTACAGGTACCTATACAGTTAAGTCTACTTCATTCCCTCCATTAGTTGGAAACTGTGCATTTTGTTCCAACTACATGCTCTTGTTTAATGGCTCTGCTCTACAGAGTAGCAGGTATTCCATAAGCACGGAATTTAATTTGAAAGTGAAAAATGAAAACACATTCGGGTGAGTCAACACTGCAAGTTGACTTTTTATTGGTATCCTGACTTCTGCTAATCAGGTATCTCTTGAGTTCACAGAGAAGAAAAATCATAGAATAAAGTTCCAACTCACACAGAGCTGCCGCGTGCAGTATCTTTGTACTGCAGTGGTAGCCTCTCTGAAAATAAGTATCTAAATGGAAGGGAACTGCATAGATTAAGTTAGAACAGCTATTAATTAAAGAAGAGATGGGAAAGTTTAAATTGATCACCATGAGACTTTGGAAAGGAGAAGTTACTTTCTTGTGTACTGGTAGCTGAAATAAAGATGAGCATGAGACAGTGCAGGATGACAACTGGCTTCCTAGTAGAAGCTGTTACATATTCCTCAAAACAAGCAAACAAGGTCATACATTGTATATTAAAAGAACTACCACAGAAAGTGTGGTATTCCTGTACCAAAAAAGAATTGTTTTATAGGCCTGTGTACAATATCACATACCTTGTGATTGTCTCTGTGACTGTGAGTCTCAGGTGGCACAGCAATACAAAGAATACCAACATGGAAAAAAGGATGCATTTGCCCAATACAGAAGTGGCTGGCCAGCTTTTTAGTACATCTAAAATGGGATCCCTCTTTAAAATGGCCACATGAACAATCCTATAGTACCCAACTAGTCAAGGTGTCTCAAAAGCAGTAGCAACCACATACCAAACAGTAGCAATGATGTATCACTTGGAAATCGTACACAGGGATGAAATAAAAGCCTTTCCCCACAAGAAGAGAAGTCTGGAAAGCTGTGGAGAATTTATAATAGGGCAGGTGATAGCTTAAAGTAGAAGCACATGCAACTTTCCACAGAGAGCAGCAAATTCAGGATGCTGGAGGTCAAAGTAGCTCTCCATAACAGCTGTGCAGCACGTGTATCTATGAGTACACGATCATTCTGGCAACATGGACCCTTAAAGCATCAACGTAGTTCATTAAATGGCCATTGTGAGTGCTGAGCCCTAACTCCAACGTACTGACATATTGCTACTAATGCTTCTCCAGCTTCTGCTCTTGGCAAGCAGCTAAGAAAGAAAATGTACCTACGCACAACCTTTGTGCACTGCTCTTCTGAGACTGGCTCACTGCTATAAAAGAGTAAGTTTTCTCTGTAACATTTACCATATCTCATAATTTTTCCATGCTGCTTGATGTAAGCTTTCTTTGAATTGATATAATTCACATGATGTGCTCCCTCAAGTCCCCAAGACCTGGAAAAGTTACTGTGTTATTTGTTATGTGTTGTAGCACTTTCTTTTTTGTACTTAAAACTTCAATTAAAAATACTCAGACATTTATATTGATGTGAGGTTTGGGATCTATTTTTAAAATTTTAAACCATGCAATCCTCAAACCACATGCACGTTAATTCTTTTTAAGTTACTAAACCACAAACATTCCAAAGATCAGGCTCCTGCTTCGATAGCGTTAGCACAGAATCAGGCAAATGGAGAAAAGCATTTAGCTAATAAGGCAACCATGATACATTATATTTCTACTGAACAACTTGCCAAAAAAAATGTACATTTGGTATGGGAACATGTACAGATTAGAAACACAAAACAGGTACAGTTAATTTATGCAAATGGCATGTTAATTCAATAACTGATTAAAACTCAATCCTGCAAAATCTTACACATTGGTATTTGCAGAAGTTTAATTCCCAGAAGAAATACAGACATGAAGTTTTACTGGTTTGAGTTCTAATGAGGTCTAAAAAAAATACTTAACGTCCTAAAACAGCTTCTTTACACAGAGTTGATTTGTAGGATGCAAGACATGAAAATAGAAATGCATGACAGGTAGGTGAAAGATGCCTTACCTGCAAGTGCTCAGCACTTAGGTTGATTGAAGTCTGTTCACATAGGTCTCCATACTTAAAATCAAGGCAGTGTATTACAGACACCCTTGCAACTCTACCTTATAGTTGCACTTACTCTTCTGGGTCCTGTACAAGTTCTTACCTTACCTGTAGACTACTATTGAGGAAACTGTACCTCTAAGACCCAATTCTTCCTTCTTCACACATAATTGACACAATAAATACTGCCATCATGCTTTTGTCTTGCAGCTGAGAAACATTATGATGTACCACTTTCAAATGCACAGGTCTGAGTCTTAAAAGAGAATTATGATCCAGGAGGTTGTCCCTCTATGTTGGTATAGATAGCAGCTTTATGTAGTGCTTTCATGACAAGTAGCGTAGGCCAACATGGGGCAATGCATAGTACAAGTTCTGCTAGCCCAGATTCTCAGGCCCTCCGCTCTCCTACGTTTGAGAAATTGTGAGTCTACCTCTGAAAATATTAACTCTAATTCGTTTTTAACATGGCCTTTATGAGAAAAATCACAAGCACTGAGGATACTCCAATAGTTAACTGTGCAAGTAACATCCATTAATAACATGTTACCCACTCCCAATATAAAAACATAATGGTTATCAACTGGACTAATTCTAAATCTGCAGCTTAACACACAGCATAGGAAACTAACTACAAGCATGGCATCCAACTGTCAAATTCTGCCAACATTTGCTTGTTCCATGCAGAGCCAAATCCAAAGAAAATCAGCTGGATCCAACCTAGTTCATTAGTTTAGGTTCTTTATGTTGCAAGGAGAAAGGAGAGATTGCCCCTTGGGCCAAGTAAGGGAACAAAGCTGATACCTGTGAGGAAAAGTATGACAGGCTCTAGGGGAAAAGGAAGTAATACTAGTATTTGGAGGCATATGACAAGGGGACAAAACAGAAAGCAAAAGGAACAAGGTCGAGGCAGCAACACTCTCACAACAGTTAAAAAAAAAAAAAGGTTAGAAACCACAGATGTAGAAATCAAACAGTGCTCTCGCCCACACAGCACCCTACAAAGGGAATGAGTGCACATGAGGGGATGCTTTCACCTTCTTAGGAGGCATAAGGAACTTGTCACATTCAGAAACAAACCAATCAACTGGACCTGTCATCAGATCTGGTACAGCAAATCCTACGTCCACTTAAACTTCACATCATTGTTGTGGTATCTGGGTTAATCTGCAATGTGCAATCACTACAAATCTTCCTGTGCTCTTTGTTTTGGCTATAACAGGGCCTTCATGAGCTGTCTGCTAACCAATATCTCAATTGCAATTTGTAACGTGCTATTTGTAAACAAACAAACAAAAAACCCAAAAAACACCCCCCCCCAAAAAAAAAACCCCAAACAAACCAAAAAAAGCAACAGAAAGCAACAGCTAAAACATTTCTTGTTTTAGAGTTTGCCCCTCTATTCAGGCTCTAGCTGCTGACTATGGTTTATGCTAAGAACATGGAATTTACTGGAGGAAAGACACACACAAGAAAGAAGAAACAAAAGAAAAGTTCAAGGATTCTTGAGGAAAGTAAAGTCAGTAATAGACAGAAGAAAAATCACAGCCCTACATTAGGCAGTCACGTCCATACTTTCCACTCCTGACACCACTGGGCAAAACTTGCCACCTCAACTTTATTTTCCTTGAATTATAAAAAGCCTTTTTTGTATATCAAGCAGCAAACACTGCACTTTCCACAAGCACGACAAAATACTTAATAATTTCAATTAAATTAGCACATGGCAGAAAATTAAGCAATATTCCAACCATTTCAGTGTGTTGTACAGAACTACTTTCAGTGGATCTAAATGCATGAAAAGGCTGTTCCAACTTGAGCCACTGGGTGAATGCACAGGGTACTCTAATCACAAACCCTCATGCTTCTGGCAGTGATGGGTGCAAAACCCATTACAAACTTTTACTAATGCTATTAGCATATTAATAGCAGCAGTCTTAATCGCTCAGGGTGTCTTAGTAGAAAGAGCTATGTACTACTTTTACTAATATGTCAGTATTTTAGCAGCCTTTGACCTATTTCTTGGCTTTCATAGTATCAAGATACATGAATATTTGAGAGAGAGAAGCTGCTGCTTATTTCATGCTCAGCTACAGATCCATAAGTGTTGAACTAGAATCCTAGTCATCTTACCCTATGCAGTCAGAACTAGCCCACAGTGAAGACTAAAAAAAACCAAAACACCCTAACGTCTTACTGTTTCAGGCCACGAGAACCTCATGCTCTACCCAGAATTCACCACCAAATTACCTAGTTTAATATTTTAAATAATTTCACACTGATCCATGAACCATATTAGGTACTATTTTGCATCAGTGGGAAAGAATTATAAACATTGGTGTTATAATCATTGCTGCACTTCTCCACTCTTCCTCTATTGGGTGGGTCTTCTCTCAAGTTCTCAATATCACTAACAAAACATCAGCTACAGAGGGGTTAAAAGCAGTTGAAAAACAACTGCAGACAGGCTGGTGCTGTTCAACAAAATGAAGTCATGTCCAATGAATAGAGCTGATTAAGAATAAATGACATACTGCTGGAAGCTTCTCTACACCGTCCCACACTAACACTGCTAGAATTTTAATGAGAAATAAAACAAGAGTCCAAGAAGCATATAATATCCCTTTTTTTCTTCCCTAGGAATAAGAAAGTAGGTTCCACCTATTTAGGTACCAACTTTCCTCAAAGAGATTCATTGACATGTGATCAGATAAGTGCCTTAGGTGAACAGGAGACATCACTGTAAGGTTTAACAAGGACATTCTCAATAAGAACTGCATAGGATATAGATCTTGTTTCCAACACAGCCCTGCCAGATCACCAGATCTAATGATCCTTAGAATAAACTGCAAGATAAATATCTCCCTCTAGACACTGTTGTGTACATCATTCCTGTTCCAGGGGAGAAGAAAAAAAGGTCATTTTTGCACCTGAAGTAAGGTCATATCTCTAGGAAAGTTACTAAACACAAGTTAAAGTTAGGTCTTTGAAATGCAGGTAGGCTGTACTGCAGAGAAAAGCAGAAAAAAAAAATAAATCAATGAGTAACTTTTAAACACATCCTGAAAATGCAATTTTATCTAATTTTAACCACTTTTCAGTAGTTAACTATATTTTATAACATATTTTATGTTAAAACAATCACCTATAACAGACCAGTTTTATAGGCAATCTTTATTCGCAATGGATGTGACACGTGCTCCACTGATGCAAGTTTAAGTTGATTGCAGGAACAACCCCATCCTAACAAGCAAGTTATCACAAGTCATGTATGAATTTGTGGCCTGCATCACACATTGGTTCCAGCCAGTTGGTAACAGTCCTACCCAGCCTTCAAAACTATGGCTTGTTTCACTACTGCATTAACTCCAGAATTACAAGGGTGTGCAACAACTGAAGAAGAATGATTAAAACTGGAAAACTGAAGTATTACAGAGAAAGAGATTAACTAAAAGCAATTATTTCTTAATGAAAACTTTCCCTCTCCCCACCAATGACTACTTTTGACTTGACATACAAAAGCGCCTGATACACCGTGCATAAAATCATTACAAAATGACTCCATGCAAGTGCTTTCTCAAAAACATTTGGATCTACTACTCCCCCCCAAGAATCAGTAGCTAACTGATGGCAGACAGAGAACCAAGACATTATTTATGCAGAAAATAAGAAACACATTAAAACAAGACAGCAATATGCAGCTCCAAGTTTTCACATCCAGACAATAAAAATGCAACTTCTTATCATCTGCTTATTTCACAAGCTTGCCACATATTGCTAGGAATCAATTTATCATCTTTATTACGTACTAAAATAACCACTGATTGATTTTTAGATTTAAAATGGGAACATGCAACTACAAGCAGAAAATCATGTCAACAAAGCAATGCTGGGAAACATAATAGAAAGAAGGAGTTACACTATCTATACATAGACAACTGTACTAGTTTACGTAGCAAAAAAAGAAATTCCAGACAATTTATTTCTTCCCCATTCATCCAGAGTTAAAAACAAGTCTACTACTAGAGATGGAAAAGAAATCTCCATGTAAATTCTGTAATACCTGCAAGGGATATATAATGGTCAAGAAAGAAAACTTGACCCTAAAATTGCATCAAAATCAGGTGTAGAGTCCACACTGAATAGCTTCTTTCTTTACTTTCATGGGTCCAAGGAAGTGGCAATATGTATTTACTGTTGATCTACCTTCTAATTCCTAATATTTCACTGAATTGCAAGCTATACTACACGGTTGTCTGAACTTATAATCCAGAAGGAAGCCTGACTGCATTTTACTTCTCTTAATACATCAACCTACAAATTCCATGGCAGGAAAAGTACTCCAAGAACTAAACAAGAAAACAGGAGGGACTGGACTCAACATATAGCCCTAATTCCTTATCAAGCACATCTTCGTTACTATTTTAAGTTTTTAATAGTAAAAAAAGATAGTAAAAAAATAGAACAGGCTGGCACTCACAACAAGAGCAGAAGGTGAAGGGTTAAAAAAAAAAAAAAGAGTAGTTGAGGAGAATGAGAGGAGACTTGATCTTTTTTAGTCCAAGTTAGATCACTTCCACTTTTAAGAGAGTATCCAGAATGCAAATGCAGTGAAGTGATGACAGTTATACTAGTTTCTAATTTAACAAGGATCGGAAGAAAAGAAAGTGATAATTTCCACAAAGACCTCTTTAGGATTAGAGATATGACTTCCTTTCTCAAAACACCTCAAACATATTACATAGTGCTTTTCACAGTTTCTGATGTAAAGTCCTTACACATATTCCGTATTTGTACTGGATCTAGCGCAACAGGTTACCAAGCCACAGCAGAGTCAGAAAGAAGCAACTCCGTCCTAAACACACCTTCAAATATGTTGGATTACATGCTGCAAATTCCTCTATGAGTATTAGGTTCAGGTCCCTAGCTACTGTTAGGAGCAGGATTCTTGCATTTTATGTTTTAGTACACAGATGCTATAAATACTGTTACAGAGGATAAATCCAAAACCTGTAGAGCAATTAGGCAACGTGGGAAAGAAAAGCACAGCAGAAAAAAAAATAGGAGCCAAATCGTTCTTAGAACAGAGCACCCCTTCACAAACAGCTCTTGCTTCTTCACAAATAATGCACTGGATTTCCATTTGAACAACCAAAAGCTTGGGTGCATGTGATTTTTTTTTTTATTTGGTGCCCAGTGTTTATCTGATTACCTAAGATTTCATTTTCATGGCCCAATTGCCTAAGTGCCAAGGTTTATCACTGCTGCTTTTGTTCACATTTACTCAGGCTGACTTGGCATTTGTCTTCCTACACCTGAAAGAGTCACAGTGAGAAGCTCTGTCACACTTTGTTTCTTTTAAAAGCAAACAGATGCTGACAGTACCTGCTATCCATACCCTCAAAACTGAGTAGTTGTCAGCCACTTAATTGGCTACAATTTTTTTTGAGGATCCAACAGCTGTACTGAAATATAAACAGCTCAAACACACTATAAAATTTAACAGAAATTCCCCTCAAGTATTCAGAAGCACAGTCACTAACACTGAAATAACTTATGCAAACAAGGTACCAAAATGTTATATGGAAGCAATGTTGCTGAGGTCTCAAGACTTCTGCCCACAGAGACAGGCAAGTGTTTAAACATTCCTAGACTTACATTATTGCCACTACAACTCATTATGTTTTGGTTAAGTTAACCAACACATAAGGAGAGAAAAAAAAAAACCCACAACCCCACAATAAACAGTTCCTGAAGCCACAGGTGCAGTTTGTTTTGCAATACAATTCTCACAGCCTACATTTTATTAGGAAAGAAAAACAATGTAGCATTCCCTTATCCATGGGTATTAAACTATAGTGAATTACTATTAAATTATTTGCACCTCTGAAGTAATTTTCAAATATTTTAATAGCTGTTCAGGTACTCTATATTTCTGGTTCATGACTCACAGTCTACTACAGCTGCTGAAAATGCTTTACATTTTTTATGCCTTACTGCCTGGGGCTGGCGAGAAAAGAATAGGACAAGAATAAAAATCTGACAAGCTGGAGCAAACGATCTTCACAACCCACAAACTGATTCAAAGTCTGCTTACAACACAGAAGAGTATCTCAAATCCAAGCAGTGTTAACAAAAAAATACACCACACAGAATCAGGAGTTTTCAATGAAGGTAAAAAGTATTTGCTTTTTAATATGCACTTAAGTCACAGTATCTGTTTTGAGATCATTACACCAGGTAACACTTTCATTGTATTCTCAAAGTATTTTACAAGAGCCTGTCTAGACAATGAAGGAGCAGGGACTAACTAAAGGAACCCAAAACCTGTGGTTTCAGAGCAAAAATAAAGCCAGTGACAAACATTCTTTCCATTCATCTTTATCATTGGTTGTACAACACACCATTTTTAAAAATGCAAAAGTCATCACAGTAAGTAAATAAAATCAAAGCAGATGCACATGTCAACGTTTTTCTGGCAGTCCTTACCTGATGCTGGTAGTAAAATGCAACCATAATCTAATAAGAACATTTGAAATTATTTTACGAATTTTAGATTTAGGCCATTTTCAAAGTCCTGTATCATTCTGGAAAAAAAAAAAATCTTTAAGGAAAAACAATTGTTCAATGCAATTTCTATTAAAAGAACAGAATACATTAAAAGAGAGCAGCTGTTGATCAGAACATACTGAAATGAAGACAGACCTGGTGTGCTAGTGGAATCTTTTGTTGAAAGCTATATATATTTATGTCCATTATTCAAGTCAAAACTGAAGGAGAACTTGAGGCTAAAAACAGGTGTTAAAGTATTAACTGTGTCTGAGAGCAGGTTACACAATACATACACATACTCATTCTTTTTGCAGTATTTATTTGCAAGGCTGTAGCACTGAGATTTGTCCTTCAGCAATAAATTATTTAGTATGATACAGTGTATAGAACAATGGTGAAACATTTCTTGACAACTTAGAAGACAGACATACTGCAAAAGTCCATGTCTCTGAAAATGAGAAATGGAGACAACAGCCTCCTTGCATCTTCATTAGCTAGATCCCTTCTCCTCTTTGGAAGCAGAAGCCTCCATAGGAGTAGCTTCCAAATCTTTGCTTGACTTCTCTTTTTCTTCATTTTCATCCTCTTGAGGGTATAGATCTGGGTATTTTTGCATGCATTCCTGCATGGCACGGAATTGGTCCACACAGTCTGATCCCTTTATTTCTTCTGTGCTATAGTGGAAACAAGAAAAGGCTGACTTGAACTGTTCCCCACAGGGACCACTAGCCATTCCACCCAGACATGGGCAATTCCAATTGATATCTCCATTGGGCAATATCAATCCTGAACGAACAAGAGAGAAGAAAAGTTAAGCACTCCTTCCAAAAATTGATTTCATTCAGTGAAAGCTGCTAGGTTGCAGGTGTAAGTTGAAGTACTGACAATGCCACATTAGCTCTGTAGCTTCAAGCATGCAAAACACCTTTCACTTCCTGGCCCATCTGTTTCTATCTCTGATCTGTATGATCCTTTACCGGGCAAAAGTGAGATAGTTCTATATCCATGCCTGATTTAAGTTATTCTCCCTGGACTACAGACCACTGAGAATATTCTAAGGAAACTGCAAAACAGATCAAAGTCAAGTCAGTCCACTTGTCAGACTCTGTCAGGAGAACAAGCAAGCCTTAAAACCATGTCATATAAGTCATAAGAATTTAATTCCAGTATTAAGACTAGAATTATATTAAATCAAGTTTGACGGATGCTTTTTTCTTCTTGTTTTAAATGGAATACTAACCCACAACTTTCTCCCTTAAAATTTGAACTGGAAAACCAGAATTACAAAAATGAAAATCAGTTTATTTGTAAGACACAGATTAAGTCACATGCCACAGAACACAAGGAATAGCGAGAGCATGCCATTCTGTCTGGTTCCCAGAAATCAAAGTGCACTTTAGATCACAACTGAAAGTGAGTTAGGTCTCATTTTAGACTCTAAATAAACTGGAACAGCTGTAGATTTCTTTTCTGGAACAGTTAAAGTCATCACAGAAATATTTCAGTGATGGAATAGCAAGGTACAGATTTAAATGAGCATATGCTCTTTGAGACATCAACTGATTTGCACAATGAAGTTGAAGCAGCAAGCCAGAGAACTCGTTTCCTCTAAGTTTTAGAAAACCTTTTAACAGTCAGATATAGAAATGTAATATAATGGACTTGTTCATGTGGGCTTCTAGAGTCTCCAATACATTGCTCTAAAGCAATGTATCTCCATTTACTTTCTCTACTTTCCATGAACATACACGTAGTTATATTCATCTACAAAGAACAAGATAAATACTGTGCTGTGATCCAAGCTGGTTTCTTCTCCACTTTAGTTTGCTCTCCTCCTCTCTAGTAGACTTCCCTAACTTCATCTCCAAGGTTGAGTTTCTGCAGAAGGTAAGAGCATGTTCATAAACCCGAAGTTTAAGTACTTCCCCTTTAGAAGCAGGTATGAAACTACCATCGTCAGAGAACAGAGTTGCATTAATTCTGATCCGAACATCAAATTATATTTAGGGCCTGATGTAACTTGACGTTACCTAAAATACTCCCACAGAGTTCAGTAAGCCTACTGATTATTGTCTTTGTCCTGTGGGATCATGAAGTTCCAGACGTACATTTCGCTCCCATTCGCAACTCTTTGGACACTAGGCCATGATATCATGAATCTTACATACTGGTACAGCAAAATCAGCTCCATCATATTTATTGCTATATTAAAAGGAACGAAAGGAAAATTTTACACTGATTTGCAATCCATCAACGATGTGCTCTTACTCAGCCAATGCAGTTCAGAAGAAAGTAAGTCAGTTAAGTCTCGGTGTTGATCAGCCTCATTTTCATTAGAGAAACTAACAGTCTCTTTAGCATGACTTAATCAACTGAATTAATACTATCATTTTTCATAGATCACACTTTATTCAGCAAGACAGTTCATACAATATCTGTAATAATCACTGCACTGAGAAGATATATTTAGTACAGCGCATCATGGCATCTCTAGCTGCCTGGAAGAAAAGCAGAACTTCTGAGACAAGGAAATGGATGGCTGGTGCCTAATTCCTTATTGCCAAGGATAACATAAAGCAGAAAGACGTTGATCATAGAGTATAGAAGAAATATGGCTTGCTTTGTAAACTAGATTACGAAGTCCTATATTCCTCCTCACTAACATCAACCAGTCATTTTAAACAGTCATTTTTCTAATACTTCAAAAAAAAAAAAAACATTAAGAGTTCTGAAATGTTCCTGAAGACATCATAGCAATAAAGTTATTTGTAAAATAATTCTCTTAAATTGTTCCTTTTAGAACTGGAACTGCCTTGCAAGTATGCAAATTTTAACAACATAAGAGTTATTCCGTAAGCAGTACGTTCTTGTACATCCCATGAGCATTGATTTGCACCTATTTGATCACTGAAATGTCATCAGTTTCAGATGTTATTTGCATAGAAACTATGCTTTAAAAGAAAAAAAAACACTAAAAAACAGATGAATAAGGAAAGCATTTCCTCACTGACAATTACAGCAGAATACACACTTCAATGATTAAGTGTATCAGCTGGCTTAGAACACAATTAAAACGGAAACAGATTTTATCCATCACTCTCCCTGAACTGCAAGTCTGCACTAGACAGGATTACTATTTTTAATTAAAATTGAATTAAAATTTCAAATACAGCCTGAATGTCACTGATCTAGTGGATCTCTACTTGAGCCTGTGCTTGGGGAATAAAAAACAACCTTGTTTACATCATAGCAGATCAAGGCTTGCGTTAGCAGTTAACTGCTGACATCACACAACCTAATCTCTTAGCTCATGGGATTTGTTAATATCACCGATGAAGGCAGGCCCATCTCCATTTGTGTTAAGACTTGTCTTTGTACTTGCTGTAATGAAGTCCCACTGTTGTTCTGAGAAAAGTTTCTTCCCTGATATATCAACAAACATTCCAATAAAAAGTTTATCTGCCAATGATTCACAATGTAAGATGACAGACACATAGAAAGCAGGATTGAAAGGAACATCATTAGTCATAAAAGCAGTCCTGTATATTTGATCATTGATCAAGTTCTTTCTTAAAAGAATTAGGGTTTTTGCTTCATCAGTCCTCAGTGGAAACCATTTCAAAACTGTCTCTAAAATAAGATGACTGGAACAAGTCTGGAGAACCAGAGAAGGGAAAGGACAGCAACAACCTGTGTTTGAGGTGCAATTCCATAAGCACTTTTAGCCAACTCTCCTATCACAGCTGTAATGCTAATAAAAATTACTTTTCATGCATAAAACTCACCAATGCCTTCTTCATATAAGCCTAATAAAATTAGAAAAATAAGATCTCAATGACAACTAGGTATATTTCACATTTAAATTCTTTCATCTGCAACACATAAGACCAGAAACAAGTTTCACAGTGAGAATACTATTTCTGCTGCAATGAATTCTTCATTGGTTTCCATCAGCCACAGCTGTTAAAAGGCACATACAGTGAACTTTGAGATACACTGCAATATGAAACGCTAACTTGAACCTACCCTGGTTTGTCTGCCTTCCTGTTTCACATGGCTTCATTTCTTTCAATGTTTTTGGCTTAAAGTGAGCCATTAACATTTTGCCTACCAAAGTCACATAACTAATAGAACAAAATAAATAATCTCATAACTGACAGAAATAAAAAAAGAATACTATACAACTTTATTTTCTCCCGAGGGAAACAGAGCATGGGTCTTCCCAAAAGATCTACTGACTAAAGTAGACTGCTCAAAGGCTAATGACTGCTAATGCCTGAAACAAAATAAGAACTAACCAAAAATACTAAGCTACATGTTTACCTTAAGTATGAAAAAGGCCCCTACAAAAAAAAAACCCTCAAATAAAATTTTCAGCTGTATTAGAAAACAATACAGATTATGGTATATCTATATAATAAATCTATTTTTTCCCAGATATGACTGTTCTGTGTATAGCCCAGCAGAAAAGATGAAGAGTCATTTAGTGAATTATGCCACAGAAGCTGAACACTGGAAACCAAGTCTTCTATTCAAAGTAGAAGCTAAATTAGAAAAGCCTGCATGTTACTTTATGTACAGCAAAGCCCTTTCCAATTTTCTTTTAAATAAAAACCACACGAGCCAGAGCTTCTGCACTTTAACATATTCCAAAACGTTTTGCCCATATGTCTTTCCTGCCCACAAATTTCACTCCCATTAGAAGCAGCTACATTCTGTGATATGTGAAATGTTTCTCTGTTTTGATCTGATGCATTGTAGCCCGAGATTGTTCAAGCGATTTTTCGGAGAACCCTTAAAACAATGACAGTAATTTTCCACATGCTAAGAAAAAAANCCCCCCCCTCAAAAAAAACCCAACCCAAACTTGTATTTAAACAGAGTTTACAGTTTCTCATTTTAAATCACACAGACACACATTTTCACTGTAAGGTGTCCCTGACATAACTAGCTTCTAGCTTCCTGTTTTCTTCCCTCTCTATAGTTTTGGAAGCAAGTGATCTAACATGCTGTAGATACAGGATTGCTAGAAAAAAAAACCAAACGCACCACCTCTACTCCTCACCATGGCCTTTCCATATCCAGCAAAATACAGATAAGAGGAATCAATGAATACAGCATTTAAACAAGGAGGAAGTGTCTCTTTTCATTTTGGCTAGTTTATTACCCAAATAAATGGCACATGACTATATACTTGTGGTATATGTACAACCAGAAAAATAATAATTTGGGGCGGAGGGTGGGGTGTGAGATAGAAGGAAGACAATAATTTTCTATGCTCACATTGCAAGCCGTTGGAGTATGTCTGTTATGCTAGATCCCTTTCCTCTTTAAAGCTGGTGTCAAAAATAGATGCTTTGTTATAAGACCAATATGCATCCACATGTTGTTGCTAGACAGACACCTTTTACTAATATTTAATTATCAAAGACCATGAACAATAAGGGGGAAGACAGGTGAACTTTAAACAACTACACATAACATTAATACAGATTGCATACATGATTTTACATAGCTAAACAGCAAGCCATTAGGTTTAGCTGTACACCACACAAGGTGACTTAACAGTTCAGTGAATTACAAGATCTCCAAGGGTTTGTATGTTCTCCAGATGTGGTATCTGGAAAAAGTATCTTTCTTTGCTTTATTTTGCAAGCAGTCTCCAGTTTTTCAGAGGAAACAAAGCCACAGGCCACAGAAAAGGAATGGGGAACTTAATTCCACCATCTGATCATTAGAGGCTGTTAACTCTTCACTTAACAGACCAAAAATGAATTCTAAATTTTCCTAAGACAGGAGTTAAAAACTCTGATTTTGTTTCACTTCCACATAGCGTACTGACAGGAGTAAATACTCTTAAAAATGAGCTCTCCTCAGACACTGTTTTCCACCTAAGGATGAACTACTTTACATGAATCATTTGTAGGTTCCGTCTTCGATTCCGGTCAAAGCAGTAATAGATATAAGTGCCACAGATTATATTGCCTCTATTTGAAATCCTCAGGCACTGAAGCACCATTCTCATAGTGAAAATGATAACAAATCTCAAAGTATAGACTGTTTCCATTGAATGGGCAGTTTGGGCATTGGGTCTTAGCCAGCGAAACAAACTACCTGAAAATACATGGTAGAATAATTCCTGACAGATACTAAACTGCAGTTTTTAAACACCTTTCTGAAACTGAAATTATCTCATTGTTCTCATTTGGGTGATTATAAAACTGAACAGACTCATCACTGCTGATGAGCAAAACATTTAGATATATCTACTGACTACACAGAGTTGTAATGAAGTCAAGATAGGCAGCTAAATACAAAATCATTTCAACACAAATCAATGTATGAAAAAGTTATTTTAATGACACAAGAAGAGATGGTTCAAATTAAACTACATACCGCATCAGCTAACAAAGCCACCCTGTGTGCACCAGCTGCTAAACTGTGCCTAAATACTGCCCTCTAAAGGTCACAGAGCCACTTGCTTTTAACTTCTACCTTCCAACAGAATTTCAAACAGGGTGAATGAAGCGTTTACTTCATCTCAGCTGCACTGAAAGCAATGAGATCACTTTACAAAGTGAAGAGGCTAAGAGATGTATAAACATAAAGGCAATTAGCAAAAAAAAAAAATTAACCCAAATTCACAGCTATTCATGGCAATTTATTAGCCTACAGCAAAATTTATTTAATCATCATGATAGGAAGATTATTTCATTTACCCATTAAAAACAACCTAAAATATGCTCTGTGCAATCAGAATATTGCAGGTCTCGACCTCAGAAATATTCTGCTCTCTTAAATCTCCATTTGCATGGTAGATCTACTTCATGTAAGAACTGTAATCTTCACTGAAAACTTTACCTTATGTCTTTTAAAGGCAAGATGGTTACAGTAGAAAACTGAGTAATTTGAACTTACCTGTCATGTGCCATTGAAAAATATTACTACTAGTTATTGATTATATTGCTACTAATATAGTACAGGATTAGTCAGGTATAATTTATATTAAATTGGATATTCAGAGATCACCAAATTAGGCATTTCAGCTGCACACAGGCAGGTGAGCAACTCACATCAATGACAGTGGTATGTAATTCACTTCACCTTCTCTGAACTTTGCACTTCTTCATTTAAAACAGTGAAAGAACAACCATAAATTTTGCTGGTTAAGCTCTAACTTTGTTAATAGAAGGAAGGAATGAAACATTTTTTCTGGGTATCTCTGGCTACTAACCAAAACTATAAGCCATCAACTGATATATTTGAACAGGCCACTTTGAAAAATCATTAAAATTGTAGAAAAAAAATCCAAACCACACTGTAAGGAAAGCATGTCATTTGTGATGTCCTAATTTGCAAGTTAAAACTGCTATGAGTTTGGGTGTTTATCTACTGAATAACCTCCATCTTTAAAAATAACTAGTTTGTTACTACTTCATACAAGGTTTGGTTTTTGTTGTTCTTGCTTTTTAAGACCGTTAGAATATGATAAAAGTGATGTATCACTCCTTACTTCTGTTCTGCTTACTACTGACCTTGTTCTTCATAAGGGTCATCCGGGTCATCTGCAACCAGCTCAGCACTGCTTGGTGTCTCATGGTCCTCCTTGGTCGCAAATATAATTCTGTCTTTTCCTGCCATACAGGAGACAACAAGCAAAAGTTCAGAGAAAACTGACACTGAAGGAGTCACTTACAAAGCTACTGAACAGCACCACAAGGTAATGAGATATTCAACACGATGCATTAATGTTAACAGTGAATGAATCCTGTTGTACTTATCAGCCACCTTCTATTAGAACAGTTGTTGGTTCAGAGAAACACACAATTGAAATTTTATTCTTCTAAAGTTCCAGCAACATACTGTAATGGCTGCAGATCACAGTACAGTTCATTGAACTGTGCAGTTAAAAAGCTGTTTCAAAACCAGCTCAAACTGCTATGTTGCCAGGACTAACCCAGATGAAGAGGTTAGACAAAAAAAGGGAGACGAAAGAAAAACTATACTAAATTACAGGAAAGTGTTCCATAGGATACTAATTAATAACAGTACTCTCCATTAAAGACTGGTGTAATATTTTACAATTATTATCTGAATTAAATTCTAAAGAACACCTTAACAATGTAGAACCAACTATATTGAAAGGTGCTGCAAACATTACAAAGGATAGAAAAACAACACAGCATACTTCCTGCTCTTGTGCCACTCTTGATTTAACGAAGAAGTTCTCTAGCAGGGTGGGGGTAGGCTTGGCTGAAACCTGAGTAGAGTTTTCTAACAACTCTGTAAAACTTTAAAAAACACTCCGAGGCAGACACAACCATAAAAGAACAGCTAGCTGAAACTCTTCTGAACACACAACACACATTGAATGGAGAAAAAAAAAAAGAGGCGGCAAGTTCCCCAAGAACTTCCTCTCATTTTCCAAATTCATAAATTTGGCAGTGACTCAGCATTATTAGAAATTAGTATCTTCTTGCCCCTCAGTGTGACCTCAACCAGCAGATGTTCAGTAACTCCCTTTACTTTGCTCTGTAACCAATATGCAGTCAAACATATCTGAGAAACAGATAAATCTAGACCCTATTTAAAAGGGAAATAGTTTTCTGTCAACTCTGCGTTGTACTCCAGCAAACTTTACAACGTAGAATGCCCAGTTGTTTCTTATATAAAAAGGAACTAGAAACATATGAACTCTAATGCCTACCACTGTAATTTTGTAAGATGCCATAAGACAACTTACAGATCTTGCAAAGATCCAAGACATTGTTAAAATAAATAAGTTAATGACTACCTCCACAGCTTATAATCGGCATTCAGTGTACCAAAGTTTATCACTTCAAAATGGCATTTAGAACTAAAGAATGGCTTTTTTCCAGTTTGAAACTTTACATTTAGTCACTTTTCATTCCTTCAACGGTGGGGGAAACGTATCCCCCACGGTATGAAGCGGTCAAGCCTCCTAAATACCACAACCCGTACAATGTAACGCCTTGTACAGATACAGCAACAAAGCTCGCACTCTACCCACCCTGTCCATCTACGGTGTTTTCCTAAAACAGGTAAAAGAACCCCACCTCTGGCCACTTAAGCTAAGCTGGTAGAAATTTAACCCCTCCGGGAGAATGCCATTCCGCTCCGCCCGCCCGCCTCAGCCTCTCCGCAGGGAAGCCGGGCGGGCTGAAGGAAGAGCCCCGGGGCGCACACACGCTCGGCCCCGGCCGTGTCGCGGGGACGTTTCAGGCCCCGGCTGCAGGGCGGCACCGGCCCCCCCGCGCCCGCCGCTCCCCACAGCGCCGGCGGGGCCCGAGGGCCCTCCGCGCCCTCCTCCGCCTCACGGCCAACCGCCCCGCCGCGGCTTCCCGCCTACCGTGAGGAGAAAGGTCGCCGGAGGGAGCGGGGGCAGCCCTCCCCTCGCCGCCCCGCGGACGGTTTTCGCGCCTTCCCTCAGGCTGCGCCTTCCCTTCCCGGACTTAGGCGAGCGGGCAGCCGTCCCGCCTCGCCCCCACCCCCCGGCCGCCTCAGGGCCAGCCCGCCCGGCCTGTCCCGGCGGGGTGACATTGGGAGGACACCCGGGCGCACCTTCTTGCCTGCAGTAGGACATGGCGGAGCCGTCCGGTACCTTCCCCCGCAGCGCGCGCGCAGACGCCCCGCCGCCCCCTCCGCTCCTTCTCTGCCCCCTCCACAGCACCGGGCAGCGGCGCGCTGCTCCACGCTATGACCTCCCGCCTCCGGAAGCGCCTTCCCTGCCCGCCGGCGGCCGCTGACGCACCTCCTGCCGGAGGCGGCCCGAGAGAGCCGGGGCGGGGGAGGGAGCAGCCGCTTCTCTCAGGCTCGGCCTCGGCGCCGGACTACATCTCCCAGCATGCCCCGCGCCCGGCGGGGAGGGAGACATTTCCCGGGTGGGAACTACGTGTCCCGGCATGCCTTGCGGCGGGGTGCGGCGCGAGGGCCAGGGGAAGCCCTGAGGCGGAGGGCGCGGCTGCGGGCGGCTCTCGGTGCGCGGCTCCTGCGGCCTCTCCGGGGTGGTACCCAGCGAGGGCGAGAGGCTCAAGATGTCGAGGAATGTAAGTGCTGCTCGGGCTGGTCTCGCTGTTGCTCCGCGCTGCGTGTGGCGGTCCCCCGGGTCGGCGCGTTCCCGCTGCGGCCGCTCCCCCGATGTCCCGTCTGAGGCGAGGGGCCCTGGGCAACGCCTCGGGCAGCGGAGGGGCCGCTGTCACGTCCCGCCTGGCATCTCGAGATGAGCACAAGAGAAGCCTCGCCTCCTTTTTTGGCTACGGGTGCTACTCTGAAGTTGCTTCTTGGTTATTCCCCACAGCCGGTGTACATACAGAGTGCTGGTATATATAAACCCCTGGGCTTTCATGCTTTAATGTGGCATGGGCTAGGACAGCAATAGCAATTTTCGTTTAGGCTATCTCTTTTTGTTGCCTGAGATGCAATTATTTTAAAGTCTGCAGGCACTTTTCCACTGGTGAGGTAAAACGTAACTTGTTATTTATAGCTATGTTTTAGCTGGTCTGGAATTCAGGAGTATTACTCAATTTGTCATGGCCTGAATGTAGGGTGTGGACACCAAATAGGGAACCTAGAGACAGACTGAAGAAAGCTTGAAAGAACATGTTGAACCACTATAATAGAAATTGTTTTTTTCCACCAGGCTTGAGTTTTATTTATTGACTGTATTTCTGTTATCAAAAGTGTGATGAGGTACTTCAATAAGTGTGGGAAAGTTTTGGTCCAAGGCAAGAGGTGCTACTCTGTAGAGCAGCAGTATTAACTTATTTTGAAACAGAATGCTTTCCCCTTTCACACCAATATTGCATTTTTGGTTTATCTCCAACAGTTCTCTGACACAGGCAGCAGAAAAGAACATGTTAAAATCACAAGTAAGTCCAAACCAGGGTTCCTGGAGAGGCTCAGTGAGACTTCTGGAGGCATGTTGATGGGACTTGTGACATTTCTTCTGTCTTTCTACCTTCTTTTTACCAATGAAGTAAGTGAAATACTGTCAGTGTTTGCACACAGTTTTAAAATGTCACAGCTGAGGTGACGTTCAACTAGTTTTGCATTCATAGGCTTATTAAAATGGTCATGTTAAAGCTTTATTACTTAATCCATGAGAAGAGGACATTATGTCTGGAGACCCTGGTGCTTTTGCTTGGGATATAACAGAAGAGTGAAATCACAGGGCCACAGATAATATTTCTGTAGAACTGAGTGTAATAGAGACAGTGGCAGTGTGTGATGAGAGATAAGATCCAAAAGTTGTAAGCTGATGCAGAAACAGACTTTGGTATTATTGAAAGAGGGTTGTATGAGCCAACCACGTTCTAGTCTTCTTTTCTTGGGATATAACAACACTCCTAGTGTTGTTATAATTGCGTTAAAGGAATTCATATTCCATGTTGCAAAACTGAGAGTGTTATTTATTCTCAGGTTTATTTTATGTCTTGGTTTTAGATTAAAAAAAAATAAAGTAAGCAGAGAATCCTAACAACCTACCGTTGGAAACATACATGCTTTTGGCAGTTTTGGAGTGGGGAAGCAGAATTCTGTGAATTTTCATCTAAGACTTCCTTTTATACCTCTACAAGAGGAAAAAGAACTACTCTAATTTCGGTAACTTTGCAGGAAAAAGCACACCATAACATGATGGTAAGGTAAGGAAAAATTCTGCCAAGTAGTCATATGGGTCTCTGGAAAAAGGACCATAATTGGCATAATTGTTTGCAGTTATTTGTGAACAATGAACAAAGTAAGAGGTGAAGAGCAATAAATTTGGACCCATGTAGGAATAATCTATGTGTGTTTGAGGAGCTTAGTCAATGTTAATTATCCTGCTGCATGGGTACAAAGTACTGCCCCAAACTGTGTCAGCCACAGGAAAGAGACAGTGGAGAATTACAAATGTGTTTCAAGAATATGCCTTGAGGCTGAATATACAAGTGTTCCTTGTGATCTTCAGATCACTTGTCTGCTAGCCTTTTTCACAAAATATTGCTGTGCCATTGATTCTCCACAATGTTATTTTGCTTTTTTTTGATTGCAGGGACGAGCTTTAAGGACAGCCAGATCTCTTGATGAGGGACTTTCTCTTGTGATCCCTCTTCATAGCATCCACACTGTGTCTCAGCAGAACGAAGGGAGATTAGTGCACTTAGCTGGCGCTCTGAGTACATCTAAGGTAAATAAAATAGTATCTTGAAGATATGAGTGTTTCAATCTTAGAGGGAAGGAAAAGTCTTTGCCAATTAAAACTATGTTTGATAGCCAGGGAGAAGACGTGTAGCTTCTCTCCTCCCTGTGAGCGTTGCCGGCTACTACCCAAGCCTGGAATTAGGGAGATGCTGTACAGCCTTGGTTTCTCTACACTCAAGCAATATGCTACCTCTAGCTGTGTTTACCCTCCCACTGCCTTTGATGGATAACTTCAGTTCCCCTTTGTATAGGGAACCTGTTGTGTATTCAGGATTGTAAAGTCTTTAGGCTCTTGCAGTACAGAAGCTCTGCAAGTTCTGACTTTTCAGTAGCGATGACATTTTCCATGGTCAGCATGCATTGCAGAATTTAACACAGCACGGGAGCTTCCAGTGAAATAAAATCTCCCCCTCGTTTAAACATTTAAGCCTGCATACCATTAGTCAGCATTTCTGCTTTTATTTTTCACTATGGCAATAATTTTTGATGATGATTCTTTAAGTCAGATTTATCAGTGATTTGAAGAGGTGGTCCTTTTTGTCTTTCATAACGTTTATTCTACATTCAGCTGTGTGTAACATAGTACTAACTATGTAGAGTGAGATATGTAAATGGGTTTGATAATGAAAGTACAGTGTTTGAGTTTGTGAGGTACAGTGTTTATACTAACTTGTATTTTCTTTGATTTTTCAATAGCCTTTGTTTGATCCCAGCTATGGGCTCTCCATCCAGGCTGTCAAACTTAAGCGTAATGTGGAAATGTACCAATGGGTAGAATATGAAGATTCCACGTAAGTGAAAGAAATCTTTAAAAGTTGTTTGTAAAGTTGTTTGTTGAGTTCCCAGCCTACTCGCTGGTAGCAGAAAAGGCGTTGACTCTGTGTAAGCACTTCTCAGCAATAACTAAACCAGCACAAATCCAAAACATAGCCCATACTAGCTACTATGAAGAAAATTAACTTTATCCCAGCCAAAACCAGCACAAGCTGTTGTCTCAACAGGATCCCATCACTTTTTTTTCTCTCCCCACCCCTGAACAAAAAAAACCCCAAGAAGTCTTTACGGCAGGAGACTTCTAGAGCTTTTGGGGTTTTTTAGAGAGTCACTTTAATTTCCTTGGAGATGTCAGGTCTTGTAGATGGTCAATGTTGCAGAATTTGCATCTGATAAAAGTTGGGTAACATCCAAGGCCTTTTATCAAATGTTTCCGTTTCCTGATTTTGTATAACTTCATATGGGGTTTCTTGGCCTCCGTGCTGCAGCTGTGGTTTTTTGTTTTCATTATTGTTGTCTGATGTTGGGCCACCTCAGAGCCCATTGATCTATTTTCTGGCATGTGTTGTCAACAGAATTCAAAGATCTCTACCAATTTATGAAAAAGAAAAAAAGCACTTGTGTTTTTCCCAAAGACTCGGTTGATTTCTATCCTTTCCAAAGATTCTTTTATTTATTGATGTACTTTCTGCCTGTCAGGATTTCTGTAACTGAGCCCATAATACTCCCTGCCTGCTAGTTGATTCACAGAATCAAAACCATTGTCCCAAAATACTTGGTACTGAATTTTTTCAAATAAAACTTTATAATCCTCTTTTTCCTTGCATTTGCTAAGCCTTTCCTGCTGCCATTCTCTAAAACTTGATCATGGACCCTCAAGCCAATTTTCTTCCCTGTCCTCAAAAAGGAAATACAAAAAGATTTTTGCTGAATCCAGAAACTTAATCATATTTTCCCTTGGCTTTCTTCCACAATGACAATAATTTACTTCTTGTATTTTTTTTGGTTGGTCGGTTGATTGTTTGTTTTTTTTTTTAATCTCCCAAAGGGGTCTTAACTTTTGTTAGAAAAGTAAGTGAACCCAACAATTTCAATTATGAATTCTAGAATAAACTCTGATAAACCCATTGACCCAAAAACTTCCTGGTTGATACCTACAGCCTAACATACACTAGAATATTTCAAAGCAATTAAAAAATCCTGTTGTATCCAATTGAATCTAGAAGTCAGATTATTTTCTCAGACTTGTAGACACTTGAGACTTTTTGGCATGTGACTCTGAGGGAAATCTCTTTATTTCTTTCATAGTTCATACGTGTGCAAATCGAAGTACTTCATTAAACCAAGACATGATTTCTTGATTTTTAGAAGACTCTGCTACCCCTTATCCTTAATAATCAAAAGCCAACGTTAATTTCTAGCTATGGAAGTAAACTGCAAATTTTAGTTACTTGAGAGACACTCAGTTTATAGTAGATGATATTGCAGTCTGGGTGCCTTTTCAACGGGATTTACAAAACTGTAATGAGATGTTAGCTACTCTGCTAACAGTTGCNAGACGTGATTTCTTGATTTTTAGAAGACTCTGCTACCCCTTATCCTTAATAATCAAAAGCCAACGTTAATTTCTAGCTATGGAAGTAAACTGCAAATTTTAGTTACTTGAGAGACACTCAGTTTATAGTAGATGATATTGCAGTCTGGGTGCCTTTTCAACGGGATTTACAAAACTGTAATGAGATGTTAGCTACTCTGCTAATAATTGCAAGCAGAAGGGGAAAAACGTTTCTGTTATTAATAATTCCCCTGACAGTAGTATAAAAGTTATTAGCTATTATGTAGGTCTGACTCCACAGAACTCACATTCCAGGTACTTTTTGTGTCATACAAAAAAAAGTGTCAGAGGTTGTGAAGGTGGGAAAAATTACTTCTCAGTTTTAACATGGTTATGGTGCAGCATCTGTAAAAGACTTGTTGATTTAGGTCAGCTTGTCGCACTGTCTTTAATACTGGTTGTTCCGCATTGATGTAATCAACACCTCCTTGTTGGCAACATGGGAATAAAAGGGTTGTGGCTGTTTAGCATTTGTGTGTAGTTTTCTCCTTGTATAGAGAATCTATGTCTTCAGAATAGGTAGTTCAGAGAAGAGTTAGTTTACTTGTAAAGATAAGTTTGTGTTGCCAGTGAGCAGTCTGTGCATTTCATTTGTAAAGTGTATTCTGCCCTGAGCAGGGGTGTGTATGCACTGTTTTGGTTCTCATCCCACTCCTTTTCTCTGCAGGGAATATGAAGAGAATGGTGAGATTAAGAAAGAGACAAAATATTCATACAGTAAGTTGATCAACAGAAAGTCCCTTTCCTTTTACGCATGTAACTCTGGACTTTTATGTGTGTGTATTTTGATTTTTGTTGTAAACCCTGTATTTTCTTGTTGGGAAGGAAAGGAAAGGAATGTAAAGAAATAAGCAAAAATTCTGTTTCCTAAACAAATGGGCAGGACCCCCCTGTCTTGAAGTAATTGAGGTGAAAGGAGGTGTGCTATTAGCAAGCAACTACTGCAGAAAGTCTTGTCTTGGAACTCCTAGAGGTTCAGAGCAGCATCCAGGGATATGATGCTCCAGAGATAGGACCCATAAGGTCCTCAGTGACAGGAGGTGGGCAGAGATGGGAGTATGTTCAAAGGTATGCCTGAGATTACTCTTCATAAGTGGAGTAATTGGGCATATGTCAGGCGTGAGCAGAAGAGAATAGATAGGGAAGAACAGTGTAGCTCCAGCCTATAAGACAGCCTGTTGAAAGTCTGTTTAGGTGTTGATACCAGGTAATGAAAACCATCAGCACCTTCTGATGTGCGCTGTGGCTTTTGCCAAATGCTTTTTTGGCAGGAGCAGAACTGAGAGTATTATTCTGATCTACCCAGTGGCAGAAAAATACTCTGAGTCATCATGTATCTGGAGATTGGTCTCTGTGCTTCATTCATCTCTGATTAAAGCACATGGATGTGTAACGTGGGTGTGCAGCAGTTTCTGGGTGTGATCATAAAAATACCCCAGCTCAGTGAAGCATGGGACCCTGCAGCATGGAGATGCATATGGAGCACAGCTAGTGTTTTTGAGCTGTGAAAAACAGCCTTACGGTGGCAGGGAACAAAAAGAAATGCCTTTTAAAAAAACAGCTGCCCTCTCATGATTGATGGATTCTGTCCAGTAAAAGTCTGTATGTTCCTAGATGTGGTAGGTTGTGGTAGGTTGGCATCCAAGGGCCCACACAGCTGCTTGCTTACCTTCCCTCAGCAGGACTGGGGAAGAGATTGGGAAGAACAGGAATGAGAGAGCTTGTGGGTTGAAATAAAGATAGGGAGATCGCTTGCCAATTTTACCATTTCGTGGGCAAAACACTTGACTTGGGGAAAATTAACTGAACTTATTATCAATCAAAATAAATATTTTAATTACTGATTAGGGTGTTGGATAAGCACATTTGCTCTCGCCCTTTCCCAGGCTCAACTTCACTCCAGACTCCCCTCCCCTCCCCTTCCCTTGTTATTGCCCCAGGTTACACTCCCTCCCTGTAGTGAAGCATTGAGCGTGTGGGCGGTGGGGGTAGGTTTACAGTCAGTATGTAGTGGTTTCTCTCTGCCACTCTTTCCTTCTTATGCTTTTCCCATGCTCCAGCATGGACTCTCCCCATGCTGCAGTGAATATCTGCTCTGCTGCGGGGCACCTCCTCCTCTGACTTTGGTGTTCCCTCTGTTGTTTCTCACTCCTTTTTGTTCTCTCCCTTCCCCATTTGGTGTTTTCTGCCATTTCTTAAATGTATTTTCACAGAAGCACCCCAAACTTCACTGATGGGCTCAGCTGTGGCCTGCAGTAGGCTCGATGTGGATCCAGCTGTGTTCAACACTGGGCAGTCCCTGACCTCTTCCCACAGAGGCCACCATTGCAGCCCCCGACACTACCAAAATCTTGCCATGTACCCAATACACCAGAATATCCCTTAGAATGATCCCTATTCCACTGTTTATCCAAACTCCTTTTCCTTCCTCTCTACTATTTAATGGAATTAGAGCAAGCTATATTTAATATGGAAGCTGCTCAAAAAGGGAGTCTAATTTTGTAGGAGTTATAAGAAACCTACTGGAATCTGTCCTGGGAATGCGGGAAGGCTGCTGTGGCCTGAACAAAGGCAGCATTATGTATTTTTGATGGGGGCACATACAGGTACCACCTCTATCTGTTGCTTGATTGCATGCCATTCCATGTTAATATGCTGAGAAGATGGATTTAAGCATCAGTACAGACTATCGCATACATATTTTGATGTAAACATTATTTCTGCAAGTCTAGCTTAGAGTTGATTCATTGATTGAAAGGTGTCTTCAATAACTAAGATCTAAGTGGCAATTTTTCCTGTTTTCTCCTCAACTTTCATATAATTTTCTTTAGACACTGAATGGAAATCAGAAGTTGTGAACAGCAGAAACTTTGATCGAGAAATTGGACACAAAAACCCTAGGTAATGCAGCACCTAGCACAGTCCCTCTAGATTCTGTCACTGTATCTGATCAAAGATGAAAGCTAAATGACTAATCTTCATGACAGTGAAGTAGGTGAAAACTGTTGGTCTTTTGGTAGTTGGGAGAACTAAGGCATAGAGAGATTTGAGCAGCTCAAAGCTGCCTGGTGGAACCAGATTTAAGCTATCCATTAGTAATAGCTGGATGTCAGGCTATTATTATATTACCTCTGGACGATGTGGTCTTCATGTGGGAGAACTTGAATGGGTTCCTTTCTGACTTTTATTGTCTGTTTGTGCAGTCTATTACTAATGTTTTTCTCTATTACAAGTACAGGGTTAGAACAGCAGGCATGCCATAAGCTTGTTGTGCCACTTGCATGCTGCTTTTTCTAAGCTAGCACGCATGAGCTCACAGGTTTATTTGTAGCAATCGCCCATATATAATGTTTCATATGTCTCATATATCTCTGTAGTTACACTACAATGTGCCATTTTAAATGCTAAGTTTTAGCTTGCTTGTCATTCTCACAGCTCCTGCTTGGTTCCTTAGGATGCAGGATGCCATCTGGCAAAAAACATCACGTGTGAGTGAAAAATACAGCTGGAGAGATAGTAGGACCAGGATTTCAACAAAACTTCGAACTTTGCAAAATCTCCAGAACTTTGTTTTTGGTTCTGTGGGCTCATCCAAATACACTGTCCTTTATTTGGAAGTACTACTTTAGGAGGGAAAGCAAAGATCTATGTGTTTTTGATTATAAGTCCCAACTAGCAGACTTGCATAGACAAGAGATAATGGAAAAAAGGATGCACCAATGGCATGCCTGCTTTGTCTGTCCTCCCCCCCGACCCCCTTTTTGTTAATGAAAATTCTCCAAGCATTCTCCAGTAAATGCAAATCTCCAGTTGAGAGTAAGAAACATTTTTGATTTAGTGCTATTGCAGAACTTAATTTTTAAAGTGCAGGTAAGAACATTTTATCTGAGTGTACTGGTACAAACCAAGGAGGCTGAGCATAACTGTGGTGGATCCTTGCATGAGATGGCATGGTGTGTGCAGACACACTGAACTTTAGAATTCATGCCTAGCATTAATGAGACTCTATTTTAAGTGTGTACTACATCTTCTTCCTCTGTCCATCCATCTTTTCTTTTTATGCAACTTAGACATCTGTGAAAATTAAATCTGTTGTTTACTGCCAAGGAGATTCTAGTAGTACAACTTATGAGAATGAAGTCAAGTCTGTAAGTAAAGGATTCCTGAGTTTGGTATTTAATTAACTTGGCCATGATGTAGAAGTACCTTTATATGGAGAAGTTTTATGATCTAGGTTTCTTAATTTAGCAGGTAAGATCTAGCAGTTGACAGCAGAAGCTAAATAAATTCAGGCTAGAAATAAAGTGCATTTATGAGTGTAGTTAAGTATTGCAGGAGTGTGATTAATTCATTGTCACTCAAACCCTCTGTATCACCACTGAACAGCTTCATTTCAGCCCATGATAGGTTCAGTATAGAAAAACCTTGTGAAACCCTACAGTGTAAATGGAAGGTCAGGCCAAGAGATGAGACAGTCATATCTTGCCTTAACTTACTTTAATGGCTCCAACACTATAAAGTCTGGACGCAGTTTCTCAATGGATTTGTTTTTACATCATGACAGCCATTTAGCTCTTTGAGTTTCTCCGGATGTTTGACATAGTACCTTTTATGTGCTGTATATTACATACTGCAAAACAAAAGTTTGATCATAATTCTGGGACTAATCAGGGACTCTCTCTGTTCCTCAGTGCCATGGCTGTGGAGTCTTTCACTGCTGTTTCTCCTAACGTCCAGGTTGGCAGCTTTGTTCTTTCCAAGGGTAAGAATTGTTTTGTACTGGCTTTGTGTCTGCTGGTGTATCAGCAGCGGACTTTGGTTCTTTCCACAATGGCAGTCATTTCAAATGATAATCAGGAAGCCAGCCAGCAAATTGGCTTTTCCAAGTTAGAGACTGAACCTGAGCTTGTTTCTTTATTCTGCTTAGGTCTTGTGGATAAAATTGATGACTTCAAGCAGTTGAGCTTGTCAAACCTTGAGGATCCACATGCTGATGTTACCCGAGGAGGAGATTATTTTTACCACAGTGAGAACCCCAGGCGTCCAGAAGTAAGACAAGAAAGATAAACCAAAGCAGTGATGACTATTTTGTGAAAAAGAAAGTTGGGGTGTGTCCCATTTCTATTTAAATATGTAGAAATTGGAGTGCAGACCATCACATAGGATGACACCCTTCATACAGTCCTTCAGCATGAGTGCTTCTCTTGCAGGAAGCTTCTGATCCTACTTCTTTGTCTTCTGTTTTCTTGAGTCTGCCATGCTTTTAAACGGAAAGACATGGGATGGTGCTGGGCAGTGGGTTCTACCTCTGCCTTGCTCTCCTGAACCGAGTACAATGAAATAGCGTGTTGTCAGCTTGTGCTGCCTGCCCTCCTCTGCCACAAGATGAAATGACAAGGGATGAACATAGGATCTCACTGGTGTTAATGTGCTCCTGCAGCTAAATCAGAGGAGGTATTGCAAAACAGCATTTGAGCTATCCTGTTTAGGCTATTAACTAGGCCTGAAAAAGGTACAGCTTGGAAATCATTCTGGGTATCCTCTGGCTTGACATAAACATTCAGAAAAAGTGTTGATACGTAATGGATGTTGCCATGCAAAGTTGTCTTTCTTGTGATTTTCCTTGGTAAAGAAATCTTTCTTGACTTCCAATATTCTCTTGTTTGTAGGTAGGAGACCTTCGTGTCTCGTTCTTCTATGCAGGTCTGAGTGGAGACGACCCACATTTGGGCTCTGCTGATAAGGTGAGTCTTCAGCTGTTTCTGTATTTTGCAAACTCTGTTTCCAACTCTGTAACCAGTAAATATTGTTCTCTTTCTTCCAAGGTGACTGTAATTGCTCGCCAGCAAGGCGATCAACTGGTTCCATATCATACCAAGTCTGGAGATGTCCTGCAGATTCTGTACCCTGGGGATCTCTCTGTGGAGGTGAGATACCACGCTGTACTAGTGAAGGGTTAAAATTGGAGATGGTAGTGCAGAAACAGCAGGGGAATAAACTTCCATTCTCCTTCAGACCTGCTCTAGAGGAGGAGGTGCTCAATGTAAACATTGGCTTTTCTCTGTCCTTTTTCTAGGACAACACATTATAGCCAGTGTTTGCCTTCCAGGTTTCTGCATGTTGTTTGTGTTGCAGCAAAACACGGTGCTTCGCCCACTAATAGTACATAATTTGGCTATAGCTACTCCTGATGTTTGGGTTTTTTTAATTTAAAAAAGGAACTGTGCCTAAAGTAGCTATATATTTCTTTTTTTAAAATCCCCTTGTGTTGCTGAACATCCTTCGCTTTAAATGCTGTTTCTGTGCCTTCTCATTTTGCTTTTGTTTGCTCTTTGGTAGTTTCCCACTTACACATGCAAGCATGTGCTTTTGAAAAGATAGTATGTAAAAAATAGTAAAACCCAGGCTTTAATTAAACAAACTGTAGCAGCTATCCTCTCTTCCGCTTCTAATAACAGGAGTTTAGACTTGTTTGAAATATTTATTGCTGTTCTGGCTGAGAAAGAACCTTCAGGCAGAGCATTACGCTCCAATAAATCCTGCATGCTCCAGCAATTTGGTGATTCATTTACTCCTTTTAGTAGGTTTGTTTCCATTAATGATTGTTTCATGCCCTGTTGCAAAAATCCCAGATGTCAAGAATTTACAGGAGCTCCCAAAAGCAGTTAAAAAGGCTTTTGTTTTGAGTTGAAAGAGAGGAGCAGTAGAATCAGCTCTCTGCTGTGAGCTCTGAATCTTCATTAGACAGAATTTTAGTTCATTGGAAATTAACTCACTACAAATGAATAATTCATAGAGTACCTGTATGTACAAGTCATACACGTCTTTTCCCATTAAGTGCTTTATTATGTCTTACCCATCTTCATGTGCACATTTTTTAAAGTCAGAGGGCACACAACCTGTTTTGAAAAAAAATCTTACTCAGAATTCTTGCAAATAGATGCTTTGCTTTGCCTGATGCAATATACACACATACCTTTTATCCTTTCTTCCCTGCATTCTGCTTGCTTGCTTTCATAGAACTTTCCTTCAACCACCAGTGGATATCATTGCCTTTTCTCTCGTCCTCCAAACATAGTGAAGTCAGATCATTCGTCCTTGTTACATTTACATATCAGGGTCTTATTTTCCACAGTAATGTTGAATGTATCCATTTGCAGCAAAACCTGCATGCTTCCTGCCTGTGGTTATAGTGTGTCGAATGGTGCTTGTCTAGCTGTGTTAATTTAGAAAAATGCTGGGTTTTGTTGTGCTGCACTTTGAAGTCTCTTGTAGTGTGCAGCAATACTGCGCAAAAAGACCCTGCAGGATGAGCTGCAATATATCTTCTATGAGAGAATTTGTACTCCTAAAATGCGGTTGGCTCTGATTTGCTCATAATACACTGGAATCGAGGATCTCAAAAGAAATGGAGAAACAGGCTGCGTATAATGGTGTTTGCTTTCAGGAGGTGTTTCAGAAAGAGCATGAGAGTAACACCATGAAGACTTGGGCCCTCCGTGCAGCAGGCTGGCTGGCGATGTTTGTAGGCATCAGCCTGATGACCCGAATCTTTTACACTTTGGGTAAGTTTTTTACAGAAAGCTAAAATGCTATAGAAACAGGATCATAATCCCTAGAGATGTCTTCTCTTGCTCATATATGCAATGAATTAATTTGGAGGTCAGGACAAACCTGGTTTGAACTCAAACTGGATTTGATCTGGAAGTTACTGTAGGCAATTGCAGGTAAACAGGACCCCTGAACCAGATGGTTGCTTTGTGAATGTTAAAAAAAAATGCACAAATATCCATTGCCAGTCTCAGAAGATCCAAGCCCAGTGCTTACCAAAATCAGAAGCCAAAACACACATTGGGCTGGTTCTTTCAAGTCTAACTCAAGTTGCTGCAATCCAGTTACTTTCTACACCCATACACAAGTGGTCCCCCCAACAGGTCTTAATTAGTAGTTGTATAGTAACATGTCTTTGTGTCTGGTTATTCTACACTACTGTGAACACACAGCAAAAACGGTTTTCGTTTATCCTTTTAGTGTAGAAAAATGTTGGAATAAAAACTTAGAGAAAAGCAGGACCGTGTCCCCAACTTGTATAAACTTCAAACATCAAAGCTATCATTTGCTTTGTAGTGGTGCACTCTTTTTTTTCTTATTTACTTATCTGTATACATGCTACTGCAAGATTTATTGTTGCCAGAAATTAATTTTTGTGCTAGTATATTGTATCATTTGCCCTAGACTTGGGCATAGCTGCAAGGCTACCACTCTACTCTGCCTCTCAAGCCTTGGACAAGACTTCAAACTTAATTTTGGGTTACTTCCTGTCTGAAGAGATGAGGATACCATTGTCTTAGATGTTCAGCTATTGCTTAATTATCAAATGCCTTGAGGATACTCTGCTGAAATGCCTTATCCAGTGCTCTTGATAAATAATTTGGGTCTGTCTTTTGATTCCAATAGTTAGTATGCAAACCTGAGGCATGAATAAGACTTCCGTTTGAACTATCATCTTGTCAACTGCTTTATCCCTTGTTTAATTCTTTCTGCAGTGGACTGGTTTCCTGTTGTGAGAGATCTGGTTAACATTGGATTAAAAGCATTTGCCTTCTGCGTAGCCAGTTCACTGTCGCTCCTGACCATCTCCATCGGCTGGCTCTTCTACCGCCCTCTCTGGGCGTTGCTGATCGGGTTGCTCTCTGTAGTTCCAATTGTGGTTGCAAAATCTCGTGTTCCGCCAAAGAAGCAGCAGTGAGAAGGAGGTGGTTGGGTTTTGCACTGAATCCTGGTTAGAAACTTTTCAAGTGCATTTCTGTCCCGGTTACTGCAGCGTGCTTACGGCATATCACAGTTCAGCAGTGTGCACCAAGAGTTGGGGAGGGGGCTTGAATGTGGTCGTTGATAGATGTTATCCATGAAAAATATGAGTATAGGATGCTGTTTGTAGGAAGTCAATGACATCGAATTTGGGGAAAAAAGTATTTTGGAATGTCTGTATTTGTTGTAAGTGAGTGAACAAGCAGATTTGTACCTCTTACTACCTACTAATGTCCCCTGATTTGAGAACTGGCAAGTCGTTGGGGCACCTTGTGTATTATAGAGAAAGTGCCAGCTTTATCACGTGGACCACAGTTAGATATCCCTGGGAAATCCGTGTGTGTACCTGTCTCTGCCAATCCCTCCCTCTGCTGCCTTTTCTTACATGCACAGGCATGTGTCGTGCACATTGCTTTGGCAAATGCATTTGGAAGTGGATGTATTCAAAGGGAAAAGACAATTTAGCCAAATTTTACACAATACTTGTATAAAATGTATGCTTTTGGACTGAGGATTTTCAAAGTAACTTAAAATAATGAGTGGCCAGGTTAGCAGTGCTCTGAGGTAGGGTGGTTTTGTCAGAAAGCATCGATTTCCCCCAGCTTTTTAGAAGTCTCTGAAGTTGTTCTTGGTTAAGCATCCAACATAGTAGCGTGGACTATACCATTGCATAACTATTTCAAAAATTTAACTTCAAATTGTACTTATTTAAGGGAATACTCAGAGGTCACTAACCTTTAAAAATAAAACCTGCTGCCTTGAAACAGAACTCACTTTTATAATTGAATGTATATTCTTTAAGATATTTGGGGGTTTTTGCTGTGTATACTGTTTCTTTCCTGAATTTCACTTAGTAAGCACAATGAACATACTCCATGAAATTAAATAATGAAAACATTTTTGCCTGATTAGATTTCATAGACTTTAGTAGCCTAAATTTTGAGCTTTATATCACGTTAGAGGAACAACTTCTTGTAGTGTTATGATGGCTCATGTTTACATATTTCTGCTGTAACAAGTACTTGAGATTAGAGACTATCTTGTCTATTTTTAAGCCTCTGTCCACCTAGCTAGAGTCTGGCTTCCAGGGGTGCCCTCCCTACACTACAGTGGGGTTTTTCTGTTAGTATACACAATTCAGTACAAAAATTATGTCTTCATTTATGAAATCCAGTTATGACCATCAGAAGAAATGTGTTTCCCATAGCAAAGGAACTTAACTTGAACATACATAGAAGCAAATGTTTGCTACAAATGGTATTGAAGTAGAGATCCGAGTTATAAATCGTGTTTTGAGAAGTAGTAATTACTTTTTTAGCCTTAATTATTTTCATTCTTCTGGTATTTGAATGTTGTCAATTCAATCTCATGGCTCGATTACTCTGGTAAAAAGCAGGAATAGTGAGTAAAGGTTATAGAAAGTGCAGGTGGTCTCATGCGTGCAGCTGTCGTGCGTTAGCAGTACTGCGCACTCTTACTGCTGCTCGCTAACACCAACTTTTTCTCCATCAATGAAGAATTGTGCTCCACTGGGGAGAAAAACAAGTGTTGGACTGGTGTTTTACCAATGACGCGGGAAACTAACCGGCAGTACCATGTGAGAGATGAAGATACAATTTTCTACAGAAGTGCTGAGCTTTTGTATATTTAATAAAGTACAATTTTCAAAAGTTTGGTCTCTAGGCTTCTTTTTTTATTACATTTAAGTATTGCAAACTTCATGTCCAGGAATAGTGTCCAGGTACATGGACGATTAGTTTGTAGCTTTCACGTGAACTAGTTTTCCATTGCTGGTTGAGATAAATGTGCAGTGGGGTTTTGTTCAGCCTGCAAATATTTCCTCATTTTGGGAAGGAAGCTGCCATCTGGTCTTTACACTTCAATGTGATGAAAGGCTGACTCCAGCCTACCATGGGTTTACTCCCCATTTCTGACTACTTAAGTAATAGTAACTTCAGCATCTTTTGTATTTAGAGAACCGGGGCTTTACCTATGCATTCAGCAGCTTAGAATACTTTTGTCTTACATACTAGTGCACGCACAGGAGTGTTGTAAAATAAAGATTGACTCCTGTAACAGAAAGAACATCATGTTTCCCAGGATAGGTGCGCTGCTGGAGCCAAGGCCGGCTTTTGTTGCACATAGACAAACATTTCTATAAGAACAACTGAAGCAGTATTTCTTTTGCTTCCTTACCAAAATCTGACACAACATGTACCTGATCTGTCAATCATTTTCCCTTTCTGCTTTCGTCTCCCTTAAAGCATATTTACTCTTTCAGCTTTTGCATGCTGAGGTTAGGAGAGCTGGCTCCCTACGGAGCTGAGGAGCAGGATCCTGCCCTCCGAAGATATTACTGTCTCTTTCCCTGCTGACTATAAATGGTCACTAGACTCATAACTTGGTGTGTCTGTGCTGAGTGTCCGAAGTTAGGATGTACAGAGTCACTTTGGTACAGCTGGTACCAGCTCCCATTTTATGCAGACAAAAAATTTCTGATACCAGCAGGAGCTGGACGTGGGCCCTTGCATTCGACGTACATGCTGGGGTATATGCTGCCTGTCGGCACAATTATGAACGCAGAAGGAACTACGTCATCTGTGCCCACTGCGGTTTATTTTTTCATGCAAGATGTAGCTTTTCTTGAAGCCTTATATACAGGTCATGTCTACTCCCCAAACCTCCAACTTAGGTTGCTGGGTTTTTATTTATTTAGAATTCAGTAGCAAAAACTAAAAACTCAGCAGGAAGACCCTTAATGTTAAAACAATTCCCAAGCAGCCAGTCCTGGGATATCCTGGGACCCAACTTGTGACATCTGGAAATACTACAGTGCGTTCTTATCCTTGCAGGAGAGTCCTTCCAGGGAAACAGAGCTGCTTACAGAAGAATGAGCTGGCCAGAGGGGAGGTGTCATGGAAAACATACTCTTTTTCCATACTTTTATTTTGTTCTACAAATACAGTACAAAAATAGAGTTCTTTCTGAACATAATTAAATGTAAGCCATTTTCTCGCTTTTCAACCTCTCCTCTGTAACAATGTCCAGCAATGACTAGACTGTACTCCCCTCTATTTTTGAAGAGACAGTGTCAGTGTAATTTAGTTATAAAAATACTGCAAAAGTCAGATCAGCATTTCTACTACAAAACTGCAGGAAAAGCTTGTGTAGATTTAACATTCCTCTCACCAGTTTTTAAATGCTTAGGTACTGGGTAACATTTACAGGAGCTTTATGCTTGCAGTGAATTTCATTTCTGGTCACGACAGGCAGCCAGTTTCACATGTTTCGCTACAGAAAATATCCACGTGGTCTTGATAAAACTGAAACAAATGTGTATATGTTCAGATTACTTAAGAAGACATATTTAACCTTAAGTTTGAAATGAGGACAGGGCTTCTCCCTTCTAATGCACAAGAAAGTAAAGGAAGATTGTAAGCTGAAAAGCCAAAAATCGACTTTTCACAAAAGGCAGGGATTCTTTAGGAAGTAAATTTTCAGATTCATCCAAAGCTTGATGGCGTGCTTCTTTACACCTCAGAGGAAGTATTTCCCCTTCTGCGACGATGAGACAGTAAGACCAGAACTCTACCTCACCACTGTTTTGGATAAAGTACGAATCAAAGAAGGGGTCAGTCAGTCCTTTGGCCAGCTCACCGCAGACTGTCAAACAGCAGCTGCATGCTTTAGTTCTGAGCAAGCAGGAAAAAATGGAAAGGAAGAAAATGGGAAAAGAAAGCGTTAATGAAAGGAATGCCTGAGAAAAGAGAATTATTAGTGCTCAGTGATACAAAAGACAGCAAAAAACCCCAACAGCACAAAGCGGTCTTCTCAGAAGGTACAACTGCACATCTGCTTCTCCTAAGTCCAAGGATAAAAGGATGAATCTAATTACCTGTGACAGCAAAAGAATCTCTTGATACTGAATTAGGTGAATCCCTGATAGCTCAGAAACACAAGTGCACAAGAAGGCTAAGTCCTTAACTGGTAAAGGCTACTTTTGTTGTGACTATTCTTCTTGCATCTGGAAACGGCAAAGAAACGCTTGTTCTGATCACAGTTTCTCAAAAGGGAACAACTGTGCTGCTTCTCCTTTCTTTTCTCGCTTGCTCTTTCTGGTTGTCATCTCTTCTTTCTTTTTCTCTAACTGGCGATTTTGGGGCCAAGAAATGGCCACGTTCCCTACCACAGTCTCTGTACTTGGACCTCCTTCTTCATCAGAAGAGAATCCCGCTCCTTTCTGTGTCTCAGGTGCTGATGGCTCAGTCTGGAAAAAACAGGCGTGGAAACTGAAAAGCTGCTCTAGAAATCACCCTTTCTAGAAGGGCTTGGCTTCCATCACAGTGACACTTAATGACATTACAAAAGTTGGCTGCTCTGCTTTGGGATTCTCACTCAAAGCAGTATGTTTCTAGTCCTGGATGTCAAGCATTCTTTTAACACAAGCAAAAGATTCTTGGCTGGGAGAATAAAAATAAACCTGCTTTAAAGAGAGCATGCTTTTCACCTTTCTCAATGGGGAAAAGATTAAGAACTAAGCCATCTGACTTCATAACAAAACACAGCCCCCACTCATCCTGTTAGCTACGTTCTTGGCTTGGAGGAGTAAATCTAGGAAAGGGGCATGTCAAACCAGAAAATAATACCAAAAAAATGACACTTTGGGAAACACTGATCTCTTGTTAAACAATAACGAATCTTTGAGGGACATGACCATTGAATTTCTGGTGTAGTTTTTTTTTACTAGTTGCTAGTCACATGCTAACAACAGGAAAGAAAAAGATTTTTGAGAAACTGCACTCTGGAAGTTCTACAGTCTACAACTGTGAACAGGACACATTGGCAATTCTGGAAAAAAGTGCCTTAGTAGAGAAATACCATCCTGAAAAAGAAATCACTAATAGAAATGCAGAATACCTTGACGGAGTAGCGTTGCTTCAGTCTCTCTCTGATGAGAAGTCCTTTCGTCAGCAGCTTCCAATTCCCCAGAGCTCTTTTCTCACGCTTCTGTGTGGGATTGTTATTGAAAAGAGAAAATTTACTATTGTAAGTTTCAATGTATTTATACCCACAGAAAACAGAAGTTTGAAGATTTTAAACTGCCATTAAAAAAAAACCAAGCCAACTTAAATGTGTCATATTAAAAGATTATAGGCCAGAAGGATTCTTAAGAGTAAAATGTATTGGTGTCCAATTATCTGCTAAATACATGAATTACTGTCACTTTCTAATGTGCACCTTGACTGTGTAAATTACACCAGAACCACCTCCAATACTTTAACCTCCTATGTGTATTCCTCATTTTTATTTCCCAGCAGCCATGGAAAACTGTTCCCGAGCATGCACTGTTTCAGATCTTGCTACCCCCTGTATTGTGTCCCACTGTAATCTGGACAGCAAGCCCAAAACGGGGCATTTGGAGGATGCAACTACCTCCTCACAGTCACAGAGCACCATGTCTGTTGCTCACAGCACCCACCATTGTTTGACTGTCCACAGTTTCAATGAAATTTACTTAATAAATGTAACAATAAGGAAGATGCAAAACCAATTCCCACCTCCTTCTCCTTCTTTTCTATTTCTGCTTGTTCATTCTCCCAGGCAGCAATGAGGACCTCTTTGTACTCCTCACAGACAACGTAGCCATCGGTACTAGGAAGGAGAACACAATCCTCTGTCAGCTACTAGAAGAAAAAAGAAAGGGAGCGAACGCCCACTGACCCAGCCAAACCCAAAGCAAGCTACTGAATACTGACAGAGTCATCTGTCTGTCTCATAGGATCTAAGTGTATGACCCATCACCTCTCCTCCCCCCACAAGTGCAGACCCTTAAAGCATACAAAGTCACTTCTGTATGCCAGGGCCACTGACTGCACTGCCACTACTAGCACAAGAGAAGGGCGTGTACGCCTTAACACAGGGTATACAGCTTCTGCAGGACATCAAAATCTATCAGCTGCAACAAAGCAGCTTTACATACACTGGGTGCGAGTAACCGCCGTGAAAATCAAATCCAGTGATGGCTTGAGCACAGTCAATGTCCAACTTCCGCGCCAATCTGTTCAGGTTTGGGAGTCTCAGCTGCACACAGCCAATAGGTAACATGGATGGCAGGAAGAGATAGACATTTCCATACTCATTCCGAGGAACCTGTTATTGCAAAATTAAAGAGAAATGGTGACATTCCTGCTTTTTGGAGAGAGGTGAAAAACCTTGCTGCAACTCAGGCACTCTGCCTTCCTTCTGACCTGCTACATTCCACTCTAGTATTCAATTAACATTCACATGACAAGGCACAGCCTAGATTTTAGCTGCGTGGTTATCTCCTAGCTATGTTCTCCACCCAGGCCTTGTTATTCAGGCTGTAATGCAAATGCAAATGCAAATCAGCAAAACAAACACGGGGTAGGCAAATTAGATTAACGGAATTATAAAGTTAGCAGTCTACACTCATGACTTGTTCTCAGGAAGGGCCTCAGTGAAGTGTTGACCATTTCATCCTGGGTATAGTTACCTCAGAATTCTTAATCCTGAATTCAGAATTATTTACTGGTTTCACCTCTGAAAGGTGAAACTTCTGGAAAAATCAAGCCCACAGCTCCATACAAACACTCCCTTTAACACCATCCCTCTGCCTTCTTAGCTACCTTTCCATCCACTGCTATAGGCGGCTGATACTCCTCTGTCTGCCAGCGACCAAACAGCGCCAGGTCCTCTTTGTCCCGGTTTGCAGGCTCTGCAAGGCGTGCCTTCCTCGCCTGGTTGGAAAATCCTTTCACCATCTGTGCAAATACAATGACCAAGCCTGTAACGCCACCACAATAAGCTGACAGTGATTTCAGGCTTTCCTAGGACATCAAAGGAGAAGGCTCTGGAAGAGAAGAAATGTCTATTTCCTAGCTTCAGTATCCATTGCTTATAAACGATAACCCACAGCACCTGTATGCAACAGGGAGCCAGATCCTGCAGTTCATATAAAATGCGAGGATGCCTTTAAAGATTATGAAAAGGGTGCAGTTCTGCTGGATACCCTTGGGGTGGGGAGAAAAGATAGCTGACCTCTGGGTAGTATACAGGAACTACAGGCACAGTAGGCGGACAGATTCAGAATGCAGCTACCATAAACCATGCAAGCGAGAAACCTACATCTGCTGACAGAGAGAAGGCAAAAACCAAAACAGAACTGAGCTTGAACCTGAGAGGGCAAACATGTTGCACAGGAGGAAGTCAAACCCTCTTACCTTGTAAGGCACTTCTCCAATCCTCACCACTCGAGCTTGCTTTAGCCAAGTGTCCTTGGAGTGCAGTGTGTGTACGCAATCTCTAAAAAGGCCAGAAGGAAGCACCATAAGAGTTTTGAAGTCTCCCCATAAGAGGCTTCCAAACTGTTATTCACGTTTGGAATTGGGAAAAAAAAAGTATCTAAGTGATATACAAATGCTGTCTGAGCAGCTAAATGCCTCACCCTGTCTATGCATGTGGCCTGAAACTACTGCTAATACCGTCACACAAATTAGCTCTTAAATTTGTGACAAAGATCACAATCGCACATGACAACATGTGCACCACTCACCTGGAGTAGACAGCCTCTCCCCTGCAGTACCCTAGGACAGCAGCTGACTCAGGATAGATTGCCTGATATTTCAAGAGGTGCCTCTTCAGCGCGTAAAGAGGGTGGTTTTTGTACTCTCCAATTGCTGTTGGTAGAGGCTGATCTTGAAGTTTAACTTGAAACTGTAGGAATTATACAAAGAAGAGTGATTTCACAACTCTCTTGCACTACCCTTTGTAAGAAAGTAAGAATGATTATAGTATGGATCAAAGGAAAAAAAACACCAGAAACTTAATCAGATGAGCCAACAGACCAAAGCATTCTTGTTGCAAATAGATATTCAGATGTGTACCAAGATCTACATATTTTAAAGACTCTCTCCAAGAGGGGTAATGCTAAACTATATAGCATGGGCTGTCCAATACTTTTGGTATCCGGATTTCTCTGAACAGCCTCCATTTGATATTATTTTAATCTACCATTTTATATTCCTTTTAAAACATGCTCAATCTGAACCTTTCAAGCTCAAATACAAACTTCCTTCCTCATGGAAAGATTCCTAATGATTTTTGCCTGAATGAGAATCCACGGACCGGACTCCTGGCACTAAATGTCCTAAATAGCCTATCGTCATTTACCTCATTTTCCTCCTTCTTGTCTCTTTCCACATATGGACTTTTATATGGCTGCAGCGTGTCTTCCCACCACTCAGGGTCCACACGACTCTTCCTTGTTGTGGTCATCCACACTGGGTCATATCTTTGCGTCACATCCCTGACACTCCCATCACTGTCAAATCCCACAATGTAGGAAAGCGGCTTTGTGGCATATGTGAAGCACAGCTGGGGCTGGCCAACGTTGCCATGAACACAGTCTACACACACCCACTTGTCCTCACGTTCAAGGAAAACCTCCAGCCACTGGTCTGTGCCCACCACTTTCCTTACCTCCTGCTGTCCATCATCCTCATCACTAGATATAATTTTGTTTCGTTTTCTCTGTGCGTGAGGCAAGGCTGGATCTGTACTTTTTGCTGGCCTAGGCTCAGCTCCATGCGAATTTTTGGAGAGCCGTGATTCTGAAGTCTCAGTTTTTGGGCTTTTTATGGCCGTTACCTTTGATTTCTGGGAGCCCAGTGAGCTCCTCTGCCTTTTAGAGACAGTTTCAAAATCCTCATCAGAGAGATCACTCTCCTCCTCTGAAACCTCAAAGTCCGAAACACTGCCCTCATCACTTCCACTCTCTTCTTTGTAACACACTTTGGAGGCCACTCGTCTCCGGCGATCATTCTTGGGCCTGACTGGCACATCTTTTTCCACTAAACTGTTCTCTGCATTACTAGATTCCTTCTGTTCCTGGCTACCTGCAGTCAACTTTGACTTGCGTGTCCTTTTGGTCTGAGCAGTTTTGCGTTTCTTTGGCTCCTTGTTGTCTTCTTCACTCTCCGAGGATTTTTCATCCTGTTTGGCTTTTCTGCAGGGGCATTTTTTTGCCACAGCTTTGGGTGTTGTGGCAGAGCTCTCCTGCCCCTCAGAGGTACCACTGAGAGACTGCCTCTTGGATGAGCTTTTTACCTGCAAAGAAAGAGGCTAGGTCACTTTTATTACCGTGGCTAAGAATATGTTAAAAAAATAAAAGATTGAAATCAGCATGAGGTGCATGCAGGCCAAAGATTGGCAGACATGGTCAATCTGCATGTCTTAGGGACTTGATAACTTCAGGCCAATGGCTGAGGAGAGGTGTACTCAAGCAGCAAGTGTTTGCTGTCAAAGTTTTAAAGAAATTTAAAACCATGAAAGCATAAGAAGTCTTTGCTGAAACACACAAAATGTGTGGGTTTTTTAAAGGAGAAACCTAAAAATTAACGGTTTGCATCTTCTGCATTATAGACAGAACATTGTCATCACCCTGGTTCATGCAGTAAGCAATTCACTTCAAGCTCTGACAGCCAGAAAGTTTTTTCAATCCTATTCTCTAAACCAGTGACCTATTCCTTATTTCACACACCCAACAAAATCTACCTTTGCTCTTGTCTCCTTGAGAGGGATAGGCTGAAAAGACAGCACAAGGCGACACAGCAGCTGCAATGCTCGCAAAATAATTAAAAATACCTGCAAAAGAAAAAATAAAGCATGTTTAACCTTTTTTCAATGTATATTAAAAAACCTCTTGAAACTCTTACAGTCTGGGTTCTGTCACAAATCATTTTCATTCCTACCTTTTACCCAGTGCTGTATACATTGACACAGAGCTGCAGGTAGCCCAGCTGCTATAGTATTAAAGCACCGCACAGTCTTCTCTGGCTCTTATTTATGTTACTACTGTGACAGGGGTACTGCTGTTAGCTCCCAGATGAGGAACCAATTCCTAAAGAGGCTAAATGAACCAGCCTGCTAGAGCAGACACAGTAATTCACCCCAATCCCATCTACCCTATCAGTATCTCGTTCTTGAGGAAAACTGAACAAGTTGACTCTAAATCCTGCCTCCCAAAGGTGGCCACAGCCAATCACATGCCATCAGCTGAAACACCAGCCATTCAGAGAATGTCATCACAGTCACAACTCAGTGGCTATGAGCTGTGACCTGACAACTGCCTTCCTGCATGGGACTCAACTGAAGTTGCCTAAGCACAGCTTGCTTTGTCTTTTCCTCCTGTCCCAGGAAGTGACGTGTCTGCATTTCCACAGCCAGGCTGCAAAGCCACCACAGCAACTGCTTCCTGCTTTGCAGCAGTGAAGCTGCAACAGCCCACTTTATCAGCAACAGGGCAGAGTTGCAAGCCATGCATCTGCAAAGCAGCAGCTCATTTCTGCTCTTTCAAAAGTCCCCTCTCCATTTGATCTCCTGTGTTTTCCCCTCCCTCCGTTGTTTCACCAAAATCTCCATGTGACTTGAAGCAACTGACTCCACTTCTTCCCTTAATCCAATTCCACCATAAAATTACTGTAGAGTTGAAGCCCTTTTGAAGCCTTGGCCTGGGCTGCTCTAAATCAAAGCTCAATTCCTTTGGCCTTCAATGGTGACTCACAGTAACAAACTACCAACCTTCTAACTCCAAGATCTGCAAAGAGTTTCTCTGGCTGCAAGTAAGCTCAAGAATTTCCTCACTCAAATTAGTATTTCAGAAGAAATCTGTATGGTTTTCTTTGATCTACACTGCTAAAGCAATATAAAGAAGCCAAAGCATACTTAAGAACAAGTAGCTCTATACACTATACAAAAATCCACGTAGAGCAGAACACGGAGCTCAGAGTGACACCAACCAGAGCTAGAGGCTCCAGTTAAGCACAGTTCAAATTGAATAATTCAATCGCAGAAGGACTCCAGATAAATATACAACAACAACAAAAGCCATGGAATCACTTAAGTCACTGAATTGTTTTCTCCAAATCCTTCCCTCAAACACCACTTTGTGTATGACCTGACAGCACTACAGCACATGCAAACTCAGCAACCAACCCTGCACTTCCCAGTCACTTACATGAACCAACTCTTCATCATCTCGAGCAGCATAGACGGCAAAGCGCCTCTCCAAGGTCGACTGAAGGGGCTCTCCTTTCTCAGTGGAAAGCTCATCATTGACAGTGAAGGTTCCAACAAACCTGAAATATGAGCGTCATGGTTTAACCCCAGCCAGCAGCTAGGACGACGCAGCCGCTCGCTGCTTATTGTCTAGTGTTTGTGACTGTATTCATAAACTTCGTAGTTCATCCTTTCCTTCTGTAAAAAGGACAGACTCTCACCCTTGTACGTAAAATCAGAAGAATCACTGAAAATTGGTAATCACATTCACCCTTCTCCCTGAAACCTGGCTCTATGGTCTATGTAATAGTCTGACTAGAAGAGAGAGTTTTACCATTTTACCAAGTTGGAAAGGTAGAGAAGGTCCACTTGGCCTGCAGGCACTTTTGTGAAGCGGGTGGGGACGACAGATAGACCAATGGCATGAAGATCTGGCTGGTTGCAGATCCTGTTCCTATAGAAACCATTTGCTAATAAACACAAGAGGTGAACCTGAAAGAGAAAAGTTATAGTGAGTTCACAAGAGATTTTCTTTGCTGGAACTATTGCCCATGGTATAGATTAGAAAGGTTTTACTGCTCCTTTAAACAGAGACAGGCAACAACAAATCCTCCCAAGCATACACAGGGCTGTCTTCAGATCACCATCAGAAGACAGTAAATCCTTGAAGTCTTTGTCAGTGTCTCCTGCTGTGAGAGACCAGTGCCCACCCTATAACAGCATGAGATACCACCAAGGTTCCCCCTATTCACAGCTCAGGTATGGGCACACAGAGGCTTCCACCTGAGCTGTTAAGATAATACAGTACAACAATGCCATTCACCCACAGCTCTCCTTGAAGAGAGCTACTACTGTCCCTGGTTTGGAAATGACTGACTGTTTAACCCCAACAAAACGAGCAGATACACACTCAATGGAGAAATATAGACCCTACTCACATATGCTTGATTTAGAATTTTACTAATGCAGTCACTGATGTTTCTACCTTAAAGTTTAGCAGAAATCTAATGAACATTTGTCAGAACTACAGCCTTTTTACTTTTTCCCTTCTAGCCATGGCCCCAAATCATTTGATGAAAATTAGTTCCTTCTTCATTACAATTCAGTTCAGACATTTTTATGCTCAATTTTTTCTGTGACAAATACCTTATGTGTGTTCTCACGAACCTCCTTGCTGAAACGTTTCATCATTCTCCGAAGATACATCTCAAACTCGGCTTGCCTTTTTTCTCTGCACAAGATTATAAAAGAAATGGATGTTGTGGATTTTCTATGGACCTGCTTTTCTAGATTCCTGAATTGGATCAGTTCACAAAAAGAATCCATCCCAGAGAATCTTCTGTGCACGCTTAACAGAAGTTTAGTTACTGGCTATGTGAATAGGCATACAGGCTGCATATGACTAATAAACTGTGAACTACACATACCTGACTACTGAGAGCTTGGGTATATTCAGATGGCTTAAATTCCACCTAACTTTATGTGCCTGCAGTTTCCTACCAGACAGCTTTGGACAGCTCCATACTAAACTTATAATTCACTGTCTGAATTTTTTACTTTTAGATTACTGCTAGCATTCCATTCACATTCCTGGAAAAACTGTTTTCTCTTCATTGATGAAGTCTTTTAACTTAGAGGAAACAGATATTCTGCTTGCTTTGTTAGGAAGGGCTGGCCTGGGACAGTGCCCACCCTATAACAGCATGAGATACCACCAAGGTTCCCCCTATTCACAGCTCAGGTATGGGCACACAGAGGCTTCCACCTGAGCTGTTAAGATAATACAGTACAACAATGCCATTCACCCACAGCTCTCCTTGAAGAGAGCTACTACTGTCCCTGGTTTGGAAATGTAGATATTAAAGCACAATGAAGTTAAACGCTTGATTTTCAAGGAAGCTGAAAAGCCTCCATTCCTGCCAACCAATGATTTCGTCCATTGAAGATTTTTGGTAAAATTGTCAGTGTGCAAACAGTTCTCCATCCTGTAACCTTGCATCATTCCAATGCAACAGTCTGCACCCAGTGGGTATTTCCACCCAGAACAGAGCAAGTCAGTGATAGTCAAGACTTAGCATATTTTTAACTTCATCCTTTAATGGCCTTCCACTGCATTCCCTGTTCTTACCTCCTCTCTCTTTTCTTCACCTGCTCTGGGGTTTCAATCTCTATCTCAACAGGATTGCTTGGGAGCGCCCCTGCCGGAAGAACAGCAGCTTCTTCTAACTTATCTGTGGCAGGTTCCTGGAGTTCTGGAAAAATAAAATAATACTAAAAGATACACAAACATGGAATAGATGCCCCAGGGAGGTCTGACAATGGGATAAGAACCTACCTATTCCTTCTAAAGTGTTCAAACAACCTACTAACAGAACATCCCCAGTAATTACCAGCTCCTGGATCTTCCATAACACTGTGTGTGCTCAGTTATTTCAAACACTGGGATGCCAGTCACCTGCTGTTGAGGAAACAGCTCAGCACAGTCTAATGGCAAGTGACTGTCACAGGCAAACTCAACAGGAGAAAGGCAAATGAAGGACATGTGATTTGAAGGGTACTTGTAGAGTAGCAAAGAAAAAAACATGACAGCTGTTCACTTTAGAAGGCAAAAATCTGTAGCAGCAAAATAGGAAGATTATGATCAACATGATTCTTAGCACAGTTTGTTGATGGCCACCTAATCAAACAGCTCAGTTGGTTTCATCTCCACTCTCCCTAACTAGGAAGTGGCAGTTTCAAATCTTCAAACCGACTCATTCTTAGCTGCTCGGTATTAGACAACAGAAACAGCTGAGAAAGTGCTTTGTGCGTGGTAGCATAATTTTAACGTAAGCCAACAAAGAGTCACATTCAAGGTCACCATCAGGTCAGTAGTTGTCTGACTTTTTTCTCCTTTGGAACCATTTGGAACCATTGTGAGATATGAGCTTTTAAAGATACAGATATGCACATGGAGCATACTTTAGGTATACAGACTATATACATTTACATGAATCCAAATGAGAAATGGTTCAAAAATCAAATTTAAAAAAAAAAGTGTATATATACTCCTTAAAATGAATAAACACGCAATTGTTACCTTCCACATCCTCCCATTCATCTTCACTTTCATCATCATCATCATCGTCAGTGTTGTCTTCATCCATCTCTTTTTTAACAGGAGATTCTCTCTTCAATTTTATCTCCTTCGGAGGGGGTTTCAGTGAGTCACTGTTGAAATTACCAAAATGGCTTTAGCATCAGGAAATGTAGGTGCTTGTTTATTTAAGAAAAATAGAGGAAGAACACACTAAAAATAGGGAAACAAATGAAGCATGACCTCTGCATCAGTAACAACAGATTGAGTATTTGACAATTAACCCACAGATACCTTCTCTGTAAAGCAAACTGTCTTTGCCATAAATAACCATGGGCTCAGTGCAGCAACATTTTTTCCATGCAAACTTAGGTTCTGATTCTGCAAGGATGTTTAGGAAGATGCCTGAACCTACAAAAGGCCCCATCCTTTAGAACAGCTTGCACAACTAAGTCCTTGGAGAAATGGTTCACTGAATCATTTGTTCTTACTGAACTTTCAAAGTGTACTGAAATTGGAACTGTTTCTGTTTCACTATACTAATACTCAAGGCTCTGGCTGGCCAGTGAAATGAGACCAACCAGTTTAATTTCTTTTTATTAATTCATTTGCTACAGCAATCTACACATGCTGATGTTGTATTTGGATTCCAAAAAACACCAGAGCATATGTTTAAAGATTTCTGCTCATCATTTTAACCCCAAATCTCAGGCCAACATTTCTATTCATGCTGGATTCCATAATGCCTCCCTAGTCCCATGTAAAAACCATAGAAAATAAAATTTTATATTTAAACCAGTGAATTTGAAAAGGCTCACATATTTCCTTCCTATACAGACTATCTTCCTCAGGACTGACTCTGCAATGAATAAGATGGTACTTCTGTTCAGCTGTGTGCCACAAATGTGCTAAACTGGACCGATAGCCTAAAATAAACTGCTCACACGCACATATACAGCACTGGGCCCTAAACAAATAACATGAAGAGAGAGTTTCTGTAGACTTGAATGATAACTAAACTTACCTGCACGTTTCCTCTTTGCTATGATTCCCTTTATTTCTAGTAATTGTTTTATTTTCTTTCATTACTGATTTTGCCCCTTTTTGTTTTGAAGGCTTATTTGTTGAGTTGGAAACTCCAGTATCACAATTTTCTTCCTTCTTCCTAGCCAGAGCTTTTGAGTCGTTCTTCTTTATACTGGGCTTTTTCTCTTCAAAGTCATCTGCATGGGACAGAGGAACGGAAGATAAATTAAAGGATGAAGTTTCGTCTCCATGGCAATCTGAAACAGTACCTCCACGGACTTCATTAGAGCCAGCGACAGAGGAAAGTGAGCCCTCACAATGATGAGCATGTCATTCTTTCTGAATAAATAGGTAAGAACTGAACAACAGGACCTGTTGAAGGAAAATACTCATAATAATGCAATGCACAAGAAGTACATAAAGATTCCTATAGCCCTGCCAATGGGGTCAGTTGAAACACTAGCACCGTACTTGCCACTCACAAGGAATTAATATTCTGTGAAGCTGCTCTGGAGACCTTTTTCCAGGGCACCTCCCGGCACAGGGACCCGCCCGTCCCGGCCGCCGCGGGGGGTGTCCCCAGCCCCGCCACGGCTCAGGCTAGACAAAGCCTCACCGGGCGGCTCCGTGCCTGATTTCCAGCCTTTGTCGGTGCTTCCAGACAGCGTGTGGGCCCCGCCGGACATTTCATACACCCGTTTAAACTCTCGGTTTCTGTGTGCATCGCCCCGCCCGCCGGCACTGTGGAGGACACTGACCCACGCCTCCAGCCTGAAGTAACAGCCCTTTCCCTCACGGGGCCGCCGCGGTGCAGCGCCGCGCTAAGGGCGAACCGACACCCCGCTGCCCCCGGCCCCCCCCGCCGCACCGAACCGCCAGAGGCCTGGAGCGGCCGCAAGCCCCAGCGATGGCGCAGCGCCCAGCCCGGCCGGCCATGGTCTCCCTCCCGCACTCACCATCCTCCCCCGGCTCGTCCCCCGGCGCCCCCAGCCCGCCGGAGCGCCTCTTGCTGGCAGCCGCCGGCCGGGGCGATGCTTTGCGCTTCCTGGCCATGACGCTCCCCCACCGCGGACCCCGCCGTGCGGCCCTGCCGCCACCGCCGACCCCGCCCCGGTCAAAGGGGAAGGGGACGGGCCATAAACTCTCGCGGGAGAGCGCGGGAGGCGGTTTGAAAGATGGCGGATGAGGTAGACCAGGTGAGCGGCTCTGGGCTTCCCTCAGAGCGGGAGGCGGCGGCGAGGCCTTCCCCGCTTCGGCCGGACCCGCGCTCCCGCCGCCTCCCGCCTTCCCTCCGCGGGCCTTATGGAAACCTCTGCGGCTGGAGGGGCCGTAAGACGGAGGCAGGCTTAGGGCTGCCCCGCTGGGGCCGGGCGTACCTCCCGGCAGAGCCCCCCCCGGCTCGGGCAGCCGTCCTGAGGCGCAGCCCCCCGCGGGGAGCGCTCTCCGTGTGAGATACACGGAGAGATACAACGCTGCCGCCGGCGTTGTCGGGAGCGCGGGCAGGGCTCGCCTCAGGCCCGTTTTCCCCGGGAACCGCAGGAGGAGGAGAGCCGCTGAGGGAAATATCCTTGGCCGTGCCTCCCTGAGGAGGAAACAGGGTAGCGTGCTGCGGGATAGGCACAAAAATGTTCACACGTTTTAGCTGTGATGCTGAAAGTATGCCTTTACCACAACAAAGAGACGTTAGCCCGGGGTGTGTTCAGGTTTCTGGCCTGCTTTGAGGCCTGGCATGACCGCTGTGGTGTCGAGCTGGGCTTCAGGGAGAGGGGTGTGTTGGGGGCAGGAGGGGCGGTGGGTTCCCCCACTGACCGACGGCGCTGGCAAAACTGGCAGTGTGTGTTTGGTCCTCCTGGCCTGCGCCGTGCCATGGCACAAGCGTGGTGCTGGTCTGTAAGTGGTGGGTTCCTGCAGATGAGGCTTTCTGCTGCAGTGTGGACAATGGGTGCTGATAAGGGATATTGTTTATACAACAGGTGTGGTTTGCTGCAAACTAACCTGAAGTCTTTTAGCCCGTTTTGCTCAGGCTGGTGAGTATCTGTAGAGTCGTAAATTCAGCTGCACTCAGGTTCAATAGGATGTGAAGGAATGATTTGGAATATTTGAATCTATGTTCTTACCTGTTTATTTTCTGTGACTCACGAACACTGAGGAATGGAGAAGTTCACAGGCTTCTTCTGTGTAAATAACTTTTTAAACTTTATTTTTTTAGCAACAAACAACAAATACTGTAGAGGAGCCACTTGATCTCATCAGGCTCAGTCTAGATGAGCGAATCTATGTCAAAATGAGGAATGACAGAGAGCTTAGAGGCAGACTACATGTAAGTAAAACTTTCAGAGGGCTACCGTGCTTATTCAGCTAAGCACTGGGCTGCCTTTTTTTCATGTATAACAGTCTATTACACAAGCTTACCTGTAATATGCCACCGATTGTTTAAAAAATTAGCTTATAAACACAAGTAATTGTATCTCATGGTTAGAAGTGCAGAAGTGGTTAAAGATCATCTTAGTAACAAGAGCTGAACCCTTTCTCTTATCAAAAGTGTAATGTCATTGGTGAAAAAATCTAATTTGCTCAGTACTCTGTCTGCTGTTAAATGCTTCACTAGAGAGTCAGGAGGTGTATTTTGGTTTTCTTGTCTCCTGAATGATACCGAGCAATTCATTCCACTGCTTTTGGCTTCTGTTTCTGTGTGTCTGAAATAAGCAATAATGCTGCAGGCCTCTTCTTATGAAGTACCCTGAGGTCTATTTAAAACTGAATTAAGAATGAAATTATCATTATCAAAGAAGTATCTCATAAGGCATGCCCTATGAGGGTATGATGTACTCAGCTGGATTTTCTGCAAATCTTATTTGTCAAAGTGCTTTCGTCTGATAGTGATATGTCTCTTGACAAGACAGAGTTTTGCTTTCAATTAAGTCAGTCATCCTTCCTGAGTACTGTACTGTGTTGGGGAAGAGACCCAGCTGCCCCATGTGTTGACTGGGCCTCAGCTCCTTTGGGAACACAAAGATGAGGAGGGATCCGTGAGGCACCGGTGTAATGGTTTAGTTTGCAACACGCTTTTTTAAGGTGTTTGAAACATGTACTTATTTTAAATTTTTGTAGCATTGTGTGTATTACAGCTTTCATATTGTTTAAGTTGGCCCCAGGCAATCGATTCCAGGAGGCTGGACTGGCAGCAGAGAATGTGTAGCTGGTTTAATGTTGATGAAGTGTGTCTGTCTGAGTTCTTGCATGTGTTCTCTCTGAAAGCTTCAGAGCTATTTCCTGGAAGAGCCTTTCAGTGAATGCGAATGTCTTCCCTTTTATTTATGCTGCAGAGTACTGATTTGTTGGCATTTGTGTTTGAAATTACAACTATAACTGATACTACTTTGATTTGACATAATGGCACATTTTGGTCAAAATCAGGTGAAACTAATTATGTCTGAAAGTATTGCCATAATTCTCATTTTAATGATCATGTGTTTGAATTTTGGAAGAAATAATAAACTAACTTCATTCCTACAGGCATATGATCAGCACTTAAATATGATTTTGGGCGATGTGGAAGAAACTGTAACTACAATAGAGATTGATGAAGAAACCTATGAAGAGATTTATAAAGTAAGGACTTTAGTGTATTTATCCCCATAGAAAACTAAACTATGTTATATTGTTAAAATAGTTTGCTGCTGACTACTTTTTGAACCAAGATCGAAAAAGTTTTGTGCAAATTGTTACGAAAGTACAAGGGATATCCAAAGTCATAGTGTTAGTTGTATTGATCTATTCAGTGTGCCAGAAGGTTGTATGTTTGAGCTTATATTTGTTGGAGTTGTTTCTGGTGTTTTGTTATAATTGAATTTGGTCATATGCTTAGCAGATATGTTTTGTAAACTATGCTTTTGTAAATGTAAACTTTTCTTTCCTTCTTCATAGTCTACCAAAAGGAATATTCCGATGCTCTTTGTCAGAGGTGACGGCGTTGTGCTTGTAGCTCCCCCGCTGAGGGTTGGTTGAAGCAACAAAGGATTAAACCTTGTTGGAAAGTTTCAGGCTTCTGGACAATGGTTCGTCTTTTGATCATGTGTCTCAAAATTCTGTACATGTTTTTTATAAGATGTTTTTGTCTGTTCTTTTGGGAAGGGGAGGGAAGGGGAATCAGTTTGTCTTGCAGAAAGTACATGTAGTCAATTGAAGCAGTGTAAACCCAACCGGATTTTCTCAGAATTAATGTAACTAACTGCTGTAAATTGGCTGTCTTGTCACATCAGTAAAAGACTCCTTCATTTTTTCAATCTTGGCAATAGCACTGTCTTAATTTTTTGTTTTAAATAAATTTGGTTTATCTTTCAGATTTGACTTGTCATGTTTTTATGTTGAAGATATTATTCTTATGTTCTTCTACAGAGCTAGTGCTATATTAAGTTGTAGTATGTAGCCTCACTTTCTGACAAAATAATAACTTTGTGTTAATTTCTGTCCTTACTAATACCCGAGTGTTGCAGATTGATGTTGGGGGGGGGGCCAATACTACATGAATCTACAGTGCTGTAATTTATGGCTTTTTTGTGTTCAAATTCTTGATGCATATCCTTGTAGCAGGGAAGTAGTATTTGTATGCATCTTCCACTTAATATATGTAAAGAAGATGGGCTTCTTTACAATGTTTTCAGATGTTTTTATTGTAGCTTTGTTAACAGAGCTATGGTTTGCAAGGCCGTAAGTAGAGACTGAGGTTGTTGCCTCGCATGCTGTTGAGTTGCCTCCTGCATGCATTCATTTCCCACTGTCTGTAGCCTGTTTCAGTTCTTGAATACATTAAATGCTATTGAGTGCTTAAAATGCTCATTAGTTATCTGCAGTGAAGGTGCATTAGAACCCTGAACAAAGCTCTCTTTTAATACACGCTTTCTCAGGCCCAACCTGTTTGCAATCTATTCTCCTTCTTGTAAGAAAAAGAAGGCACTTATGCTATGAAATGTTTTAATAAGTATGTTTGAAAGGCATATGAGAGATGTAGACCTACACTGGGACATTTCCTACAGAGCTTGACTTCTGACTTAAGAACCTAGATAAATTAAGTTTATTAGGCATGCTCTGTGGGGTTAGCAAAAGCAGCCTGCTCTGGCACTTTCTCCTACAGCTAAAATCTGCATAACTTATGTCCATAGCTTGTGACAGTGGTCAGGAATGCAAGGTCTGCCTTGGTAAGCTCCAAGCCAGATTCTTCTTAAAGGAATACTAACTTTTTTGGCAGTAAAATATATACACTCAGAAGATGAGTGTATACTTCATGCTCTTTGAAATAAGGAAAGCAGGGACTGATACAAAATCTGCTCTGGCTTCTAGGTGGCATCTGTACTCTTCTCATGCAATGTCCTCTAGCATGAGGACAATAGGAGAGATAGCTGAAGCTGAAATAGGGAAGCTATTGCTAAGAATTAGTGTGTTTTAGTAGCAATTATAGTCTTAAATTTTTAATCATGTGGAGACTTGCTACCCTATTCCTTGCACTTTGTTCTAGAAAGGACAAATCGTTCCACTTGTACACATACACATGAGATTTTCTTATCTTAAACCTGTGCACGATGCTGTTTTCATATATAGGTCCCTTATATGCAAATGAAAGAAGAAAGCATCTGTATAACTTCTGTAACATTATTTGAATGAAGAACAGGTATGCAGTGGCTCTGTAGCAGGCTTCCCTCACTACACCATCCTTGCTTGAAGTTGGTCTGGGCTAGGATGAAAACAACTTTCTGTGATTCCTATCTCATCCATTCCAAGCGTGCTGTCTCTGCGAGAGTTAGCTCAGCTCAGCAAGCATCAACTCCTGTTCCATGCATACACAACCCTTGATGTTGGAAGAAAGCTAGTTATGCTACAACTGTTCCCCTTCAGGAAGGGGTACAAGGATGACTGCACCGAGAGATCCTTTTTAGTCTCTTATCTTATATCCTACCAATCTAGGAGGCCAGAATAAATGTTTAGGTGGAGAGAGTAAGAATAGGTGAACACAGTGATGATGGTCTTCCAGTTTGCAGGGATCTGCACATCTGGGAAAGGAGAGAGTATGTTTTGCAGAATCTGAGGGATTTCTCTTGCATTAATTAGTCTGCACCCTTTTAGAAGTCTGGTAAGCCCCTGGCTATGTATTGTTATAGTATGTCCCAGGCTGAGTGTATGTTCTCTGAAGAAGCACTTCTGCTTTTGGCTTTGTCCAGTTTGGGCTTGGTTTTGAACTTGCTGCCTGTCGCTTTCATGTGATGCCCCTTAATTCTGCGTGACAGACAATGTTGGCTTGGTGCTATTCAGACATAGCAGAGGATACATTTACCTTTCCGTCTTTTCTACTTCTAATTGTCCTTCAGTTTTCTCTTTTCCAGGTTACAAAGAGATTTTCTGTTTAATCATTTTTGATGAAAACTGCTCCATTCCTTTTGTGCTACATGATTTTTGTATTGGAGGACTGACACAAGGTACACAAGGTGTTAGTACATCAGAACTTCTACCTTGGTAAATTTTAAATGAATATCTTAATAATACTTTAGGTTCTCTGAAAATTATGAGAGATGCGAGGTCTACATTTCCTTTACTTGAGCCATATTTGGCAGCATAGCACATTTATCTATATGTCCAGTAATTCCATATTACAGAGTATCAGCACAGCTGAAAGAGGTCAGCTCACCTGACATAACTCACCCGAATCCCTGTAGAACTCTTTCAAAAATTGTCTCATTTGTCACCTTCTGTTTCTTTTGAAGCAGTTTTAAGTGAGAGATTATGCATGGTGGTTGCTAGCTCAGTTATTGTCTAATTGAGTTCTTGGGTGCTTACTGTCAGATTATAAAGATCTCTTACTGTTTATGTTGTGGAAATGTCCAGTAGCATCTCTTACTGACCCTCTAATTTGAAGTGGGCTCTCCAGAGTGGGAGCCAGTCTAAGATCCTCCATGATGAATGTGGATTAAAAAAAATACATTTGAAAAGCTTTTCTGCAGTCTTAACTCTTTTTTACTGTTCTTCCTATTCTTTGATCATCTGTTGCCTGTACTAACCCTTTGTTAAGATCCCCGCTCTTGATGTGTTTGAAAAAGTATCGTTAATTTTCCTCTAATGATTTCTCAATACTTCTCAAATGCCTTTTCATATTGTCTTATGTTTTTAGCCTGCCAGAGTTTTTAATATTACTCAGCTTCTTGAAGCTTGTCTTTTTATTTCTAGTAGCTTTCTATAGATAGTAGTAGCCTTTCTAGTAGCCTTGTGGTAGTTTTTAGCCTTTGGACTGCATCTTTTTGATAGGTGGCAGAGTAATTTATTGTCTTTAACGAACTTCTTGTTCTGCCTGCAAACGTTTGACTCTTCAACAGATATTTTTAAGAAGATTTTTATTATGTGATTCCCTTTTTCAGAAGTGCTGGTATGGTTGGACTTCTGGTGTCTTACTGCTTTTGTGAGAGTGTCAGCTGCCTGTGAAATTTCCATGTGGGCTCATTGTAAAAGTGATTTTTGAATCTAACTCATGGAGGACGCTAGATGGTGCTGCATTTCCTCAAATTCAAGCTTGGATGGCTTTGCCTGACTGATGTATGTAGCCTGTGTCAACAGGCCCTGTAGTTGTACAATTAGTCATTTGTTTTTAATTAGGATGGCACTTGCTGACAGTTTTAAATTAACTCTGCCGCTCACCCATAAGTAAAGATCAAAATATGTTTTGATGTTTATGTAGGCACAGACCAAGCCCCCAAAAGAGTTAAAGTAAAACAGTATGTGTGCCTTGCATTGTCAGAACTCCAGACTAGCAGCTTTGCTAGTAGCATTAGCTGAAGAATTATGCCATATAGAATAAATTGTGGTTAACCACTTTGCTGCTAAGCGTTGCTTGGAGAAGAACAGCACATTGTTGTGTGTGGTATGCAAGGCTGCTTCTGCACCCACTGGTTCAAGTGGTAGTTGTATGGCTGTCCAGTAACTTCACTGGAGAACTTCATTGCAGTTAGTACTCAGCAGGGGGAACAGCCTGCATTTATGAATGTAGGCACACTAAACTCACAAAGTGACAAATACTTCAGTTTATTTCAGTTTATTTCATCACCAACGCTGCTGCCTTTTTGAACCCACAGAAATAGATTTTGATCCAGTCTATGTATCTGAATAAGATAGGATTTTGTTCTAGGTCATATGTAGGCTTTGGGGGATGTTTTTTTAAAGTTGAACAGAGATTACATTATGTGTTTCATTTCTATTCTCCAGCACAGGAGAAGCGCGGGGTTTAGATAATAGGTTATAGTAGGACTTAAGCAGTGTGAGCAATGGCAGACTGCTGCAGGGACTTGGGGTTGGAAAAGTGGAACGGTATTGATCATGTTGGGAGTTCTGCAACAACACCATCTCCTCTTAGTGCTTCCCTTCTTGTTCTGTAGCCATTGGAAATCTATAATTTGAAATATTTAAGAGAAGGAGGCTTGTAAGCCCTTAGAATTCTTGTTATAACTATGGCACTGGGAAGGGAGCTGATTCAGTGCAAGATGACAAACCTTGTGCATTGTTTTTTGTGCTGATGATGACATGTACAGAAAATCCCATCAGGCTTATTAGGTTTAAGGCATTCATGCCAAGATCATTGATGGGCTGAATACATCATTACTGAGGGTGTAGGACTCCCATGTTTCTAAACAGGAAGCTGCTTTCATATACTAAACAAAAAGAATGGAAAAGAAAAATAGAAAGTTCTACAGAAAATTGAAGCACAGTGTCCAAGCCAGCCTTTTTTGGGGGGGAAAGAATGGGTGGAAGGAAGAGAATAGATGATGTGGGTTGGAGCGGAAAACAAGAACCACTGACGGAAAAAGATGTAGTCAGAAACCCTGTTTATGAGTGAATTTTTTCATTGTTACCCAAATTAGTTTGAATGGAAGAGAGGCCCACTCCCAAATTTTGGAAACTTAGGCCAAAAAGCCTATTTAGTTTTACAATGGCATTTGATCGGTTTATGATGTGATTGCCTGCAACAGCAAGGGACTAGGCGTGCTGACTGTCTGTGTGGGTGGACAAACGATTGCAGAAAACACTGCATAAGCCTTTGGAAGAGTTGGGTAATGACTGATCATGAAGGGGGGTTTTAGCAATGTTTTCCTCTGTATGGTACACGGTAAACATGGAGATTTACTTACCCAAGGTGCATATGGAAATCTTCAGAAGAGATCAGAATATTCCAGTGTAAGCACGTTTTGTGAATTAGAAGGATGTTATTTGATCCAGAGTATGTACAGTGTTTTTTAGTCTTATACATTTTTGTATTCTGAAAGTAAGGGATAGCATAAACCTTAAAGGGAAAAGATAAATTTTCTGTTTTGTGAAAATAATAAAGTATTTATGTGGCAACACAAAATAGTTCTTGAAAACTGATACAGTTCCAGAAATTTCAGTAAGCCTAACCTGTGTTTTATATTTAAATCATAAAATGTCTTTAATACCTCAGATAATTGATGCATTTCCAGTTTCTCTTTGGTTTTCATGATGAAAATTGCTCTAGGTTCTCAGAACCTTTTTTTTTTTAATTAGTTGTCTGATGAAGACCTATGCTTTATGCATCTGTGCTGGCCAAACACGATGCTTTTTGATCACAGTCTGTTGGTTCATGTCAGCCAAAGCCCATGTCAGTACATAGTTGCTCTCTTCAGTAGATGTTCTAGTGTTTTGCCCAGCCCGTTTCCAGATGATTTGATCAAAGAACTTTCACCGGTGGTTTTAAACTGTTTGACAAGTGGAAGCCTCAGTTCCATAAACTCTATTGCAATAGTGGGTCAATTTTAGCTTCTAAAGGAGACCTTAGTGCTGCAGACTTAATCCTGTTCCTTTTTCACAGCATTCAGCTGCTGCACAGAAAGTTTATCATCTTTGCTGGTAAGAAGGCTGCAAAAGTGTTTGCTAGTAATGGCACAGTTTATTAAATGATTCATAGTCTGATTACGACCTAATAGAATTCACAGTTGTGGCATGCTACAGTAAATTTTCATTTGCTCTTCTTGAATCTGCTAAACTGTTGGGCAGTAAAACCTCTAGTTCTATGTAAATCATTGCATCAAATGTGTATGTCACTGGAGCCTGTCACTTAATGCTAATCAGTGTGAAATGCTGCGTAAAATTTTGACCGAGGAAGTCACGTAATCCCTTCCCCAATCTGTTCTGTGGAAATCACAACTTTCAAGAAAGCAAACTTTTTCCTGTAAAAAAGAAAAAAAGTATGCTGCTCTAATTTTAAAGTTAAAATATGTCTAATATTAAGTGTGAAGCCTATGGTTGTCATAATTGAATGCATTACTGAATTCCTCCAGAGCCTTCAGATTTCCGTGGCAGGGAAAAAATTTGAAGCAAGTAAATGGTGCTCCAAATCTTGATTTCTTTAAATAACCTCTGCAACAGATCACTGTAACTTTGTCACTCATCCTTAGCATGTAATTGCTCTGATTAAGCTGGCTTTTTATGCTGTAAAGGTGACACAGGCTAGGTAGACCTAATTACCTTCTTTTGCAGCAGGTGACTGTTCCTAGTTCATCCTGTGCTGTGGGTGGTGGGGTAAAGCAGTGTGTTGTAATTTGTTCTGTAGCACCTATATTTAGTACTTTTTAGTAAAACAGTTGCCTCCCCTGGCTGCCCAGATGTTGCATTCCAGTGGTTAGCAGAAGTCTGAGGAAGAAATGAGATATCAACAGATAACATCTGAGAGCTAATTTGATTTGTTCTACATTTGTAATGCATTCCTCCAAGCTAAATTCTTGTTGACTGAGGTGCTGCTTATGAAAGGCAAGAGATCCAAAGTCCTGCTGCAACCCAGGAGAATACACTATAGTTAAATTTAACACAATTCTTAACAATTTTTATACCAAACCTTCCGATCATTATTGCTGCCTGTTGGTGTAATTCAAATATGCAGAGTTCTTTCTGTATTTTTGTGGTCTTATCCGTAAAGCCCAGGCTCTAATCTCAGTACCAGCTAATGGAGGTTTTCCTCATGATTAAATGTTCAGCTCTTACATGTGGCGTTTCAGGTGCTGAATATGAGGTTTACCGTGTAGCTTCCATTAGTTCCGTTTTCTTCTGGATTTTGTTTTAGTACTGTTGTCCCACAGGAAAGTTAAAAGTTTCAGTCTTGTGAAGGGCTCTGACATCTCTGGGATGAAACTTCCTGGATGGGTATTTCTTCATCCTGCTCTTATCTTTCTGGTACCAGTCTTGATACACAGCTCTGAAAAGTGGGTGAGCATGATTCTTTGGCACAGCTTTACAAAGACGACGAGTCAGTCACACAGAGAAATAGTATCATCATCACACTTAGAACAGACATCTGCTGGGTTTTGATCCAGTGTCTCTTCTACTCTCTGGATTCTTTCAGTACAGTTCTCTCTCAAAATCTTGATTTCCTTTTTGGAAAGGATGCAAGCAATATGTCTGATTCAATACAAGTAACTCATTTGATCACAAAAAAGTAAATTTTAAGGACATAAACAGAAACTGACCAAATCTCCCTTGCATTTTCCTTCTTTTGTAGCCTATAGCTAGTTAAATTGTCAGCTTCAAGAATATACTATAGTATGTTCTTTATTGTGACTGATAGTTTTTTCATTTCTGTTCTCCTCTAACTAGTAATTGGGTTATTTTAAAAGAAGAAAGCAATCTTAAGCATCAGTGAACACTTAAACATCTACATGTCGATGAAGCTTCTGTAGAGACTGCATTGATCTTATAGAAGACATGAATAAAGTTATTAGTGGACATATGCCACATCAAGCAAATCTCTGAAACTCTGTTGAAACCACAGTCACAAACTGCCCTGCAGTTTGGAGCTGATGGTAATCTCAACGTACTAGTAGCAGAAATGTCGGGTACATGATTTCCTTTTCAAAAACCCCTATTCTCATCGGATGTTTCATAAAGAAGTGCAGCCATGTAAGAAAGGATTTAACTTTTGGCCTGCTCCAAGCTTGCGGGTACATCTCTGAAGCATTTGTTTTCTGTTCAAGCTGTTTCTACCGTAGGAAGTCCTCTCTTTGTGCTGAAGTGTGTTAGAATGTGAGTTGCAGAGCATCCTTTGAACTAATTGTCCACCCACTTGTTTTCTTGTTTAATGTAAGCCTTGGCTGTGGCATTAGCAGTTGCATTGTGCTAACGTTAGTCATTAATCCCTAGGATTTTTATTTCTGATGAGAGTTAAATGATGGCTGAATATCTAAAGCTATGGAGTTCTGTGTGCAAAAAGTACATCAAAATGCATGAAAACTTTTTTGAGTCTGGCTCCAAAATTTTCAGTGTCCAGAGATGTAACATATAATGTGGTCTTTGTAGTATTTTCTTCTAGCTGGAGATGAAGCCTCTTCTCCCTGCATTGCTGTGCTCAGGGATATTCTAGTTCTGGAGGAAACCTGATATTCTGTTTCCACTTTTGAAACCTGCTGTTACAGCACTGCTTGAGTTTTTGTCTCCTGCATGCCTAGCTGATAGGTGTGAGTCTGTCTGATGGATGAGGGAGAATTTCCAGGAAATCTTAAGGTTTTTTCAGTGCCTGCTGGTAAAAGTGCTGGCAGGGCCCAAATAGGAATTGTTTGCAGTGTCTGAGCAGCTTGGGGAACTGACACAGGTAGAAGATCTGTAGCTTTAATATGAATCAATTCTCTGGGCAGTTCAGGGAATAGGAGCTGTGTAAGCCAGCACTGCAATTGGGGAAAAATGTTCATTAAGCTACTTCTTAAAGTAACATCAAACTTCCCTTAGCGAAGACTGGAGGTTTCAGAGTCCCCTCTTTAGCTTGTTAGTACTGGTATGAAGCAGGAATATATACAAGGGGGCTCAGAAGAACTGAACATGGTGGTAATTGTCTCAAAAAAGAATTCCCAGGGGGTATATGGAAGGTATCCCTACTCGTCACACTGAACCTATTAAAGGTTTAGACATTTTAAAAAACAAACAGACAAAAAACCCCCTCAGCTAAACATGTGACATTTAAAAGACTATGTTCAATTTAAATTTGAGATGAATGTTCAATGAGTTGTTTGGGTTTTTTCTTATTTCATCAGAAGATATTCGCCCACATGTTTTACAGCAGAACTGTGAGATTCCTATACAGAGAGGTTGTAAACAGAGCATGAAAATATATGATGTAAGCAGCCAATTTGCCTTGGGCAGTTTTTTTCTCTTCCACAGGGCCCCGTTGCATAACTGTTCCCTTCAGTCTGGCTCTGGCATTTATGGGCTGGATGGTTATGTGAGAAACTAATCAGAACGTTTTCTGCTTCTAAGGACTAGGAATTTCTGGAGAAATCTGGAAGTTGTGCATGTAGTAATAGCATCCAGGGAAGCAAGGGTTAATTTCCATAGGATTCTTTCCCAGAGTTTTCTCCAAATAAATATGCTTTATAAGTTAGGTATGAACTTAGTGTTTTGTTTGTGTCCTTTGAGCAGTAAGCTTGGGACAAAAGGCTTTGTTTTCTATCTCTTCTTTTTTCCTGTTTTTTTTTTCTGTTCTGCTTTTCTAGGCAGTTGTGTAGGGTGACTGCTAATCCTTGGTGTGTGTCTAAGAGCAGCAGAAGCAATTACTGCAGGTCATGCTGACCTCAGGCTAGGTTCCTTTTGTTTTTAGGTTGCTTATTAGTTACCCTTCTAATGCAACATCCTTTGTTTCAGACAGAAAGCCATTGCAGGAATGCAATAGCAAGCGAAGGAAGAATGCTTCATTCATAAATCTGAGACCATTTACAAAGGAGGCTATAAATTATTATCTAATTTCTTTCATCTGAAGAAAAGAAAGCAGGATATTGCAATTAAACATTTTGTTCAAGATTGCATGCTGAGACGGTGGCAGAGCTGCAAAGAGGGTACGTTGCCGTCCCCTGTGAAGGGTCTCTTAAATCCTAGAGCGCAGTAATGCAGGCTGCACCATGAATACATGGATCATTCCACTATTACACTGGTAACATGGAGGAAGCTGGTACTTCCAATACCAAAGCTATTGGAGGAGGAATTAAACTGAACCTAGAGGGGTAAAATTTAGTTTCCTTCAATACATAATGCAAATAAAAATGAGTAATGTTAGTAGAAAATAACTTTCAGTTTTAAGATTTCTGTGTGGGTTTAATATTAAAAAGATGAAAAAATATTTTTAAGTGTCAGTCTTAAAAAAAAAAAACCTCTCCTGAATAACTCCATTTCTTTCTCTACAGAGAGCTGACAATGGTTGATCATAATGCTGTAAAGTTCAATTCAACAAAAGGTAACTCAAAAGACTAGAATGCTAGGCTAAGAACTGAGAGGTGATCCTCAGATTTGGGCTAAGATTTGGGAATGAGAAATTACAAATTTATTCTAATCCTTCCTTATTCTATTGCCACAGCTAAATAACTTGGGTGTCATCAGCACCACTGATACTTGTATAAGGGCTCTTGTACTGATAGCTCTGGATCTACACTAGGCAGTAAACTGACTTGATCGAAACTCTTGGCATGCAAACTCTGTATCTCTGCATTTCAGTCTGTTCTTAGTTATTTCACAGGTCTCTTGAGAACTTGTCTGTATCATTTTTTTTAATAGTAAGGTACCATATCTGTATTAACTACAATAATAACTTTCCACTGGCAATCTGGTAAGGTAGATTATGCTACAAGGTCTCTTCATTAGTGTTATACCATGAAGTCCTGTACAGGTATTACAGAGATAAAGCTACAACTGCATTTATTCAAACTTCATTTTTCTAACACTCCTTGTTGTTTAACACTGGGTTATATGATATAAATTATCTACTGTAAAAATTCCCTTGTTTATATGAAACTTTGCATGACCTTATTCCTTGCTGTCTTTTCAGACATCTTTACAATCAGACATATACTCAATTTCTGTATGGTTTTGCTTGTGTATTATTGGATTTTGGTGACTTAGGAGGGAAACACACTTGATTTGTATATTTTTAGTGACTTGTGAATATTAACATGGGGCATACCTTACATGAGAACGCCATTCATCAAGAATCAGCAAAGTGATGGGTGAATATGTACACTGTCAATTACTAACATCTGAAGAAGCAGCAGCCCTGTGGGAACCTTGCTGGTTGTGTGAGTTACACCTAGGTCTCCTCCAAACTTGAAATCCAAACTAAGTCCCCCGCTCCCCAAGTACTTAAAGATACAGCAAGCGGGGAGCCTCCTCGGTTGTGGTGTGACAGTACGGCCCACAGAAGGTACAGGCCCTAGCATGTGATATGCGTTAGACTGGAGCAAGATGGAGCACTGCATGTTGAGATCCTATAGTGTCTGTGGGCTGTACCTTGGGGTGCTGAAGATGAAAGCTTCAACAGTGTGAAGCTCTGCGTGGGCTGTGTTTGGCCCACAGGCTATGTTCACCATCCCTCATCTTCACTGGAATGTAGAACTTTCCAGCCTAATACAGATTGTGTTTGTTTTTTTAACTGTTTAACAAAATAGAACTTGTAATTATTTGACCCTAAGTGGGAGTCACTTAAAATGCATTAGTCAAGGCCAAAAGAATTTCCATTTCACCCATGGCTCACACTAACCCTCATTCTAACTCTTCTATGTTGAGAAACCGCCAACTCAACTGCGGATGAACTGTCTTTACTGGCATTATGTTGCCCAGATTGATGCCAGGCATTCTCACTTCAGACTTGGGCTTTTACACAGTAACCCTGTGTGTCCCTTGGGCACACTTTTACAGAAGTGTGAACTCCCCTCTTAGCTCTGTGCCTTCTTTGAATCTTGAGGCTGAATTGATAAACCACAACAGCCCAGCTTATCCTCTGTGGCTTCACCAAGGGGACTTAAAAGTAAAACTCATTCAGAATTTATTTTAGAAAAATGAGGCGAGCAGTTGAGAAGAGCCTTGCAGCTAGACAAGATAACCCCTCGGAAATAAACCAGATTTCACTGGTTATCTGGATTACAGAGTGCGATGTGAAATAATTTTCAATAAGGGTTCAAACCGTGAAGTTTCTCTGGTTTACTCCAGCTTCTTCAGCGTACTGACAGTGCCTTCATCCTTCTCTCTTGCTCGCTGTAAAGACTCTCTCCATATTTGTTAAGAAGTCCCTTTGAAGCTGGATGGGAATTGACTTTTAAAAGTCAGTGTTTGATGCTCAAAATTTCTACTGTTTTTGGCAAAATAACCTGTCTCAGATGTAACGTTCCATTCAAATATGTAGGAGACAACGTACAGCTTGGGTTCACATGAATGTAAGCGTCTGCCCATCTCCTTATCTTCCAGACCAAGGAAATACAAGGAGGCTTTGTCTTTTCCTTGTCCTTACAGAAAGCATCTACAAAGGCGATGAGGCATAAAGAGCGATCATAATACAAAATATCCTTAATAAGGGGTTATGTGAATGACCAGATGCAATGGAGGAAGGAAAACTGTATGTGTGCAGCAGTTCTGCCTTGGCTAGCCTTGTGGCCTTAATGACTTGATGATGGGGGAGGGAGGGCAGTATTTTTCCTGTTTTTCTCCTGGAACTTCTCTGATCAATAGACTTTCCAATAGTTACACGATGGAATGACAAAAATGGTCCTATTTCCTAAGAAATGTCTCTGGTGGCAAAGTTTTTAAAGGTCTGGGAGTTTCCCTATTGTATTTAATGGGGCCTTTGGCTCATAAACACATTAAACAAAGAAACAATAGATCCCTAGGGGAATTTTAAAAGCTGAAGTGTAGGAACTTTAATAATATTATGAGGACCTAATATGTCTGATGTGGGAACTTAAATCTGAGGCAAGAATTATGAAAAGAATGTTCGAAGTGAAGATTTAATTACATGATTTATTGTTAATCGTTTATTATTATGTATACAGTGCCAGGGGCACTCCTGGTGCTTTACAGATGATTACAGAATAGCTATTCCAAGATCAAAGATCTTGATCATGCAATCTTTATTCGTGTAAATATTCCCCATGGTGCCTGATCTTGTTCCATGTTGAAACTGAATAATCCCCCCCCAACACAGCCCATCACAGACAATTAAAAGAACTTCAGCAAGAGAACACTGATTAATTATCCTCTCCAGAACACTGAATATTTTGGTGCCATATATTGTATGGATAAAAGATATCTATTGTGTTTTAGCAAACCTCACATTTTTCTGCAGCTTTAATTCTTAATTACAGTGTCAGCAAACATTAAGATTATTTCCATGATAGAAGCGGCTTATTTCTGGAAGAAAAACGTCCACTGGCTTGTCCCCATATGTTTCAGACCCTGTTGATTTAATGGAGCCAATTTACTTGCATGTAATTGTCCCCTCGGTGACCAGTATAGAAAGTTTCACCTTCAAAGACAGATGCTGAATGTGAAATACTCCTGCAAGTTACGCAGATGCTGAAATCCCTCTTTGTAGAAGGTTCTGCTTTTCTTTGTTTCGTCCTGTGACACTTTGTACTCCACTGGAAACGCCACTTAAATGGTTTTCTTATTCTTGAGCTGAAATGGCTGTTGTTTATCCACTGGGTTGCTGTAGGCAGCCGCAGAAGTGAACACAGCTTGTGCAGCCATCTTTTGGCTTATGTCTTTGAGACATAACAGCTCTGGTGGGGAGAGATTGAGGCAATTGTGCGCAGAAGGCAAAGGAGGCTTTTTTTTCCTCCATCTGTTACAGGATTTTAGTATAGCTTTTTTCAGCATGCTGTCCCATTGCTCTAAAAGCAGCGGCATGTAGCACAGAGAAAGGTATTTGGGCTAGTGATGTGTGATGATCTACATGCCCAAGATTCCAGTGTAGTGATCGGGATTCAGATTCCTATCTGAATATCGTGGGTCTAGACAGTGGGTAGGGAGTATTGCTAGAGGAGGCAGTTTGGATGATACCCAACATTGCCTGCTCTTGAAAACACTTTTTTTTTTTTCCCTTTCAAGGTTGTGTTTACTCATTAAGATTTAAACAGTCTAAGGTGTCATATAATTACCGAGAATGTTAATAAAGTCTAGTACTCAGTGCAGGAATGAGTATTGCTCTGGCCAGGAGCTGGATGGCACTGACCAATTTTGTGTTTACAGCTAATAATAAGGAAACACTTTTCTGTGCAGCTTCTAATTACATTTAGAAACTTACTGCCACAAGATGGTGTGGAGGTCAGAAGTCTCTGTAGGTTAAAAATGGGACTAGGGTAATGTATGGAGGGTAGGTCCCTTTGTGACTGTTAAACAGGCTAGCTCTGGTGTGATCTCTCAGTCCTAAACTGTTGATTGCTGGAGAGTAGAAGGATGTCCCTGGGGAAGAAATGCTCTATATACACACCCTGTTTCTTATACTCTTTACCTTACTGTTGAAAACAATGCACTGGACTAAAGGGAGCTGTCAGCTGACTCAGCGTGATTGTTCTTACATTCTCACATGTTCCAGGTTCTTGGAAACTTCTGATTTCAGACCCTAATAGCGTGGCTTATAGCATTATTAATCCTCCTTGTATTGTATTCATAGCTACACAACCCTTCCTAAACTCCCTAACTCCTGTCTCAGCGTGCCTAGGGTTGAATTCTCGAGAAGGGCTGGTCTGTAGTTGCTACCAATTCTACACGTAAAGTTCTGACTCCCCTGAATCAATCACAAACCTTCAGATGGACTGAAGATTCACTGCAGTCATGGATCCCTTGGAGATTGCTCAGATTCAGCAGCAAATGAATGCTGATGACCTAACCTTCACGGCTCCTTTCTAGCTCTCTCCTAAATGCTTTGGGAATAACCAGTTATGACATGCAGGGTTGAAGTATGGCTATGAAGTGATTTACTTAAGGTGCAAGTGAAGGAATTGTGAACTAGAATTAGGATTATCTAGACAAAGAATGTCAAGTTTCTGGCCAAATAATATAACAGCACTTTGGAGGGCTTCTAAACCATGGAATATTACATCAAGGATCAGCTTTACAGCCACAGGCAGGTTTGGCTGTCATCAGCAGAAGACGTATGCCTGTTTTCCCCTCTGTCTTACCCCCTTTCTTTTTTTGAGTTATCACAGGCCCCAGTCTAACATATTAGCAAAGACTGCAGCTAATTTTAGTTTCCGTGAATAAAACAAGCTATATTGCATGGTAACTGTATAGGACTACATATACCATGCAGTCCTCCTTGTGAGACCAGTGAACTCTGGCATAAAGATGGTGGAAACAGATGGGAACGATAACTGCTCTAGCTCCCGCAGCTACATCCACCTCTGATCGTAAGCCAGAGACCTTATGGGGCAAAATCATTTGGGAGTGGGGCAGACTCATCCCATAGGTTGGGTGCAGTCTGTAGGCTGTCACTTTCTCTGATCTAGACAGCCGTGGTATTCAGGTCTAGTCAGAAGGCCCCTGAACATGCTAATTTTTGTTAATTATTCTTGTGCACATTATGGTAGTTCTTGAAAGCCCAAACTGAGATTGGGATTCCATTGTGTTAGGTGCTGTGCTAACACACACATCGTGTTTCCATTTTCAGTCTGTCTTGAGTTCAGCAAGGAATATCGAAACGAACATGGAAAGTAAAGGTAAGAGACCACTGATATGAATTGTCGTAGCTCCACTGGAAACAGTGGACATTCTCAGGTTCAACTCTTTCCCAAAGTTACGTTTTCCTGGAGACTGAAAACATTCTCTTCACTTTTTGAAACAACTTTAGACATGTTTTTTTATCTGTAATGCCTTATGTCGGTATAAAGCCTCACAATAGAGCCTGAAACCAGACAAGTGATCCTGACATTATTGCAACCATTCTTCAACAGTGAGTAAAAGGAGAATTGAGATTGACTTTATCCAGAGCTATATGTTTTCTAAGTTTACTGTAAATGGATGCTTCAGAAACAAGTGACCTCCTGAAGACCTCAGGATTCAAAGAATAACTCAGAGGTGTCCATACAGGTTAGTGTGACCCACAAAATATCCATTACTCATTCCTCTCTAACTCTGAAACAGCAATGCCTTTGTTTCTCTCTCTCTCTTTCTCTCTTTCTATAACTTGAAGGCAATAACAGGACCCGTGGCTTTGCCCCGTGCATGTCACTGCCTGCCAAGAACAGCAGGCAAATGAGTAATACTATTCCTCCCTTGAAATTCTTTCCTTGAAGTGAAATTAATGAAAATCTTTACCATGAAAGAGAAGAATCCAGTTTTGTGGAGAGGCAAAGGAAGGATTTAGACTTAGATTGGTTTACCCCATTTTTAATTGTTTTTACAATTGTAGTGATGGAAATAGCTAGAAAAACAATGAGAAAAGGAAAACAATGTTTTAACTATATAAAAAAAAATATCTTTATCTTTTGGCAACGTGCTAATTAGAAGCTAGTAAAGCGAACTTAGCTAGGACAGCATTGTGATCAAAATGGGAAATCCAGTCATAAAAATACCTCTCCAGTCTCTGATGCTGGAAGAGTCATTGTTACCCTATTTTTGCACCAAGAATCGGGAGCTTCAGGACTGGACTTTGTAAAGGCCATCAGCTAAAAGAACAAAAATCTTTTCACCACTAAGTAAGCTGCTATGCTGATTCTTCAAGGCCAGGAGGTAAACATATAAACAGTCTCTAGAGTAGCAGGGGAGATGAGTGGTAACAGGACTTGCTTTTTCCTTACTGTGTTTAAACAGAGTGTTCACCAGATTTTGGTGGTGTTATCATCAGACAAGTATTCTCTTGTAAAATTGATACCTCCCAGTCTAGTTCTTATTAGTAATGTAATAGCCTTGTTGAAGTCATGGTGGTCTAAGGATAGAATGGAAGCTAGGCATTCAGAGGGAGATGATATCTTTTATTAGATATTTGTGTGTACATTCTGCCTTCCCTGAGAGACCTTAAAAGAATCTAGTAGGCAAATTTATAACATAAGGTGATAAATAAAAGGGATGCTTTCTCATCCTTAAACTTGTTCTCTCTGGGCATGGTGCAAGAACGATAGCAGGGTAACGTAAAGAAGCAGCTTCCACTATTGTTGTCTGTGCTGTTTGCTGGGTGAATCAACAAAGGACTTCAATCTCCAGTACTGTTTTTGCTATGATGAATGCTTTGTAAATGCTGATGGATGGATCAGGGGAGGATAGAAAGATAAAAGTCTGGCACATCTTGCCAGTACTGAATTCATATATGGATCGAAAGTGAAGTGTAATTACCACCCAGAACCCAGATCAAATTCTTTCAAGAGCCAGAGCTGTCTAGACCAACAGCAGATATTTATTTTTAGGGCTGATCTTTGTGGGTTTTATTAGCAATGCTGCCTTCCCTGGGGTAAAAGCAGGGGAGGGAAGAACACAAAAATCTTCTTGATCTTCCATTGTTAAAACAAGCTATCTAAAGCTTACAGAGAAACCTTACTTCTAAGAGCAAGCTGTATTTTTGTAATGTTCCTTCTGAAATAGTCTCTGCTTTAAATTGGCTTGAGGAATCAGTGTAATGAATTTGGCATTTGAAAACCAAATTATGTATTTAGAGAAAAAGTAACTTTAACTCAGATGAATGGTATTATAATGAAGTTTTTTCTTCAATTGAGACAATCCTGGGCAGTTAATTTTACCAGTAGTCACAATGTGTAGATAATGAGGTTTGTAGGTTAACGCAAACCTAGATATGGCTCTGTTCACTATAGCTACACAGAAGGAAGGCATTGGACCCATTCTTTTTTAGCAAATTGGTTAGCCATTGCTAGGCTCTGACGTGCATTGCTTCTGTATTTCGATTTGCCCCCACGAAACACCGGCACACGAATATTTCAAATGTAGCAAGCACCAGCTTCTTCATTATGTTCAACGGGGCTGTGGGAAATGAGCCATCTGAAGGTACGTTACAAAGTTTTTCAAGTGGGCTGCGCAAATCAGAAAGCTGAAGAGATGAACTTGGGTGTGTTGTTAAACAGCAAATCTTCTAAAGAACCTGGAGTGGGATCCTAGCAACATGATTTCACCACCTGTAAGTGGGTGCTAATATTATTCTTTGCCATCTGGGGAGAAGACGGGCTTGCTTAAGACTTTAAAAATATTTTAAGGGTTTCACATTGAACATCTCCGTACAAAATCTGGTTTTATTTCTGCAGCATTTTGTCTGAACAGGACTGTTGTGCCCAGCAAAGCTTGGTAACTGCCTATTCATAATGTACTAACATCCCAGCACTGGAAAGTATTTGTGCTTAAACATGTTGAATCACAGACCTCTAGCAGTTGCTCTGAAGAACCTTCCAGTTAAGGCAGAAGTAAACATGTTTGTCTCTAATACCCTTTTCAAAATGGGTTTATGGGGAGGGTGAGAATAAAACAGAATGAACAGCATGGAATTCCTCTTTAATATTCACGACAGCTTATAAGTGAGAAGCAGCAAGAGGTGGGTGGCTTCTTCTCACCCCTCGCACCAGGTACCCGGCACGGTAGGCGTGCGGCGTTGCGAGAGCGCAGCCGGTGCCCTGCTCCCCGGGCTGGCTTCCACTAGATGACAGTGTTGTACCAAGTTAGCCGGAGAAGGCCTGAGCCCCATCCTCCTGCAGCCCTGGGTGCTTTGGTCGTGACATTGGGAGCAAAAGCAGGATTTCTGTGTTAAATAGGTGCTTTGTCTGATGGATTTGCCGTCTCGCTGCATAGGGAGATGCTGCGAATGGAAAGACGCTTTGAGAAGTGCTGCAAATGTATCAGCTGGTTGATCTGGGATTACAGGCAGGATTCGGGATTCCCACATGTCAATGGAAACGTCTATATGAAGAGGAGGGAGTTTCATCTTTGCTGTGATACCTGCGGTAGCAGTTCAGGGTGCATTGCTGTGAAACAGATGAGTTTTTTACATTCCTGTGCACATATATAATGCAATTATTGTTTACAGATGGCTCAAAGACTAGCACGAGTTCTCTGTGGTTTTGAAAACAGAAATTTTCCTCCTGGGAGCAGGAATTAGGTCTTAAGCAGATGTGGCATCCCAGGTATTAGAGAGGAGTGTTGCCCATGTTCTCATATGGGAAATGGGATTCAGTGCCAGCATTAGAATATTGAAGTTTCTGGCTGCCAATCCAGTGGGGATAAGAATAGATTAGAATTGATTTTGCTTTTTTCCCAGTTATGTCAATACCATTTTCCTCTGACATGCCACTTCTATCATTTGTGGACAGATAGTGAACTTTTTATGTAACAGTGAATCAAACTAGTGAAGTGGATCGGGAATTTCTAACATCTGTCTCAGGAGTTAAGAACAAACATCCATATAATTTCCTGACAGCTGACAAGTTCATACTGGATGAAAGAAAATGCTTTCAGCCACCATAAAACAAAGTTCTGTATTATACAGTGTGAAAAATGTTGCAGTTGATCTTTCTTGTTGCCATACTTTTCTCAGAACATTTTGGATAAATTACTATATAAAAGAAAATTTTACAGTCACTTTACATTTTGTTTAAATTTTTAAGAGTAAAGACTTGTTAAAAGCAGTCTTTCAGGAGCATGTGTGTGTGGAATGGTGCGATTCCGTGTCTGAACTGAGTACTTCCCACTGTGATAACTCCCAGTGCACAGCCGCCTGCATGCCTGTTCTGTTGTTTGTGTACCTGGAAGTTTAAAAGCATGCAGCCTGGAGGACAGCACAAATATAAATGCTTTGTTATGTGAAATGGCACATGGTCTGTTGATTGTCTATGGCTTCACATGGTCCAGCTGAAGGGTGATGCTGCAGGCTGTAATAGCAGATGCAGCTGTATGATTTGTCTGCCTTGGAAATGGGACCTTCTACCTGCACCTTCTGATTTCCCACTTCTTTGAGTCTCTGCTTTTCCCATATTCCCTGTGGGCAGCTGGATGCCAGTTTATGCCATGTAGTTTCTTGATGTGTTTCTCAAGAAGGCTCAGAATGCACTTTTCTTATGATACTGCTATGCCTTTCTCTGTGGCACGGCCATTTCCATTGCTTTTTGTCCACTGTTTTGGTGTGGCTGGAGGGCTTTAGGAAGTGTGACATGAGAATGCCTGCAAGGCTTTAGAGATTTCTTGTTCCAACAGGGCTGCATCCATTCCTGCTCCATCCTGACCCTGCTAGGGTACCCTTTACTCCTGATGTAGTATGTCCTCTGTCCTATCCTTTGACTATAGTCTCAGTGAAAAATACATGTTCTGTCCTGAATTACCCAAGTTGCTTAGGAAGACCTATACCTACCTCACACTTCTTTAATGATGTTGCTAAACAAAACCCTCTATACTTAACCAAGAATAAGTAGAATTAAATGGCAAGATTAGTCTTGCAACATTTATAAAGATCAAGATAATTAAGAGGTCCATAGAAACACTCTCCTAACTTAGGGAGGAAAAAATCACAGTAGAGCGGGTGCTAAAGCAGAACCAATCTTGATTATCCCTGAAATCTGAGGACATTTGGATCCAGATAAAAAGCTGTGGTCAGCTTTCTTCTTTAATATGAACTGAATGCAGACACCCTTGGACTTTGTGTTGAGCCAGTTCTGGAACCCATGCCCCTCTCTAATCTTTATTGATCTATGTCCCTTTTTGTGTGGAGCTAAATTAAGAGAATTTGGCATTCTCAGGAAGTGGCCGAGCCAAACACTCAAAACTTGGGAAATGCAAGAATTTAAGTTGTTGCTACAAATTCACTATAGCCTTTGTGTTATATGCATTATGGTATTGTCCTTAATCACAAGCTCACATACTATTAAATCTCTGCTCTGTTTAAAGTGCAGGATGGATATTGCTCACTTAATGAGCAGCTATTTAATATTTTCTTCTATCTTCATTGTTCAGTGTGTACCCCATGGCTTATTTACAGCACGCTATTCAAAGCCTGTTCTGAATACAGAATTATTAATTTCCTTGGGAGCTTTCCTTCAGCAGTCATCGTTATTGTATCTGGGTGCTTCACAGACATGAAATAATCTTTTTTCACAACGCCTCAATGAAGTGAGGGGATACTGCACCCCCACTTGGACAGATGGCAAACAGAGACATGAAGACGAGGAGAAAACATTGCCAAAGGTTTTTGAGTATCTGGGACTTGCTTTATTATCTTTTTTTTCCTGAGTTTACAGCGCTGCAAAAAAATTTATATATTCAAAGCATAGTTCCTACCAACTTCAGTTCTAGCTGTGAATGCTCAGCAGCTTTGCAGATCAGACTCTAGGGTCTCCTGTTAGGTCCCTAAGAAGATGACTGACAAGCTGTAAAAATGTGGATTAATTGATTTACTTAGCAACACATACAAACACTGTGGTGGAGGGTGGGGTGGAGTCCAGTTCTGCAGGAGCAGTATTTATACATCTTTAAGAGAGACCTGGACTGATAAGCAGAGGGAGAAAAGGCTTGGTTGCCCTACTCCCAGATGAATTCCCAAACCCCTTTCTCCAGCTGAACTCTGGCAATGAATCATCTCTCGCCTTTGTCACAGCTTCTCTTTCACAGAGTCTTGACTTTACCCTCTGGAGGCTTATTTCCCTCATGAGAAATGTTTCTCCAGAAGGTGATTCAAATTAGGAGCTTAGTTTGGTCACTGTGACCAGCAATCCAGTGGGGCAAGTGCTTTCCCCATTGACCACAGAGGGACCCAAAGGACGTCACACTCACTCGGTGTAAGTTATTCAGTGTAAGCGACCTGGGTTTCCATCTCTGCTAGCTGCTCTTAGGTGCCACTCAGTGCATTTCTAGGCTCCTGGAAATAGCTGTTTCATCTTCTTCCCCCTCCCTCCATCCCCTGTTCCTACACCTTAACAGCCCTGTGCTTAGTTTTTGCCCATCCTCATGTCTATGCCTCACCAAACTCTTTCAACCAGTTTCTTTCCCTTCCTGCTAGTCTTATACTTTTCACCTTCTGCATCAAGACAGTTTCACCATCAGTATTACTGGAGTGGCAGCAAGGTGGTCAATAAAAGCACAGGGGAGTCGTGGATCTTCCCCTGCCCTTTAATGGCAGGATGTATCTCAAACAGTTGGGAATGAAAGCACACAGAAAAAAAAACAGCGCCAACAACATATTCCTGAATGCTGCATGCTCAGCTTAGAGGTATAAGTGGGCTGGCACACACATGCACACCTTTCCCATGTAGGTGCTGCCAGGGAAGGGAGATCTGTAGTGAAAATGGATTTTTTTTTTAAATTTTTTATTTTTTTACAAACTTTCACCTAGTATTGCAGATATTTTCCCCATCAAGAAATATTGATTAAAGTTTTTGAAACACAGTTTTGAGTTTCACAGGAACAGCACGAGACACATGCACGATAAAAACTCTCTTCTCTTTCAGGATCTTTTCTGAAGTATAGCGACTTCCCGTTTTTGCTTGTTTGTTTATTTTTGGTTTGTTTTGGTTTGGTTTTTTTTTAACATGGCCAAAAGATGTCTTTTTCTCCAGTTTCATTCTTGGAAAAGGCAGACTGTTTTGGCTAAAACTTCCCTTTCAATAAATAAATCAGCCTAAGAGAGAGTCACACAGCATGGAAAATTTCAGCCTGGATAGCTAAAGGTTGGCAAAGTTGTCAGCAATTGCAAAGAGGATTTTATAATGAATGGGAAGTGTCAAGCAACCTTTGTAATAATTGATGCTACCAGCCCTTGCTTATAATAAGTACAATTATCAAATGTTTCAGTAAAATCATCTCTGCCCCAGAAAGAAGCTCCATTTTAGTGCCAAATCCTTCAGGCTTAATACCTTTGTTACTAAATGAAGCCTCGATTGCCAACCTCTAAGTACTTAGAAAGGAATGTTCTACTTAATTCCCATTCATAGATGTAATTCATGACTAGTCTGAACTTTGAGTGCACCTGTAAAGGCACTGTTTGTGTGTATTGTGTTGCTGGCAACAGTGACTGTAGTAAAATGTATGGAACAAATGCCACAGTTAAAGCCTTTTCCTAAGCTAATAGGAATATTAGTCAATTAGAGCAATCCAATCGAGATCAAAATCAGTAGAGATGGTAGGAAGATGAGGTAACCGGCACTGCTGTTACCTGTGCAGTGTTTTCCAGAGAAACAGAAAATGTCACTCTCCAGTCTTAAGTAACCTTAATCTGATGGTGAGAATATTAGCTGTGAAAATGAACACAGCGTATCTGTGGGTAAAGGTTATTGAAAGCTGAGCCTATCTTAATTTTGAGGGTGTGTGTGTATATGTGTAGGCGATGATGAGTTCTGAGATTGGTTTTCAGATATAATTCAGAGACCAACTGCAAGGAAACCAAAATTAGAGTCAGGAGCTGTATTCAGTTAAAATGCAGCTATGTCTTTTAAAGGGGGTATGTCAGAATGGGATCTTCCCACTCAACTCATTTCTGAGCATAGTCAGTTACAGGCTCAGTAACAGCAAACACGTTTTTCTGCCTTTTGCCTTGTTCTTTCTTTAAAAGCCAAAGCAGCATAGAGGGAATTGGACAGAATTTCTCCTTTAGGATGCTGCTTATTAAGGTATGATTGGTTCCACCGAGGTATCAATGGGGTTTATTTTGAAGGCTTTGGAATCGGATGACTGTTTTTGAAAACCTTGTTTGGCCTGCAGAATCTTCACAGATGCTAAGAACAAAAGGATGCAGTCAGAGTCCAAAAGCTGCACCATCAATTTCTAGAGTGAATTAAAAGGTTGTTTGATTTTTAATCTTGTTTTGGGGAAAAAAGAAATGAAAACTGGTAAGGAACAACTTACAAGAGAAACTCTGCCTGCAGTACTTCATTCATAGGTGTGATGTAGACCACATATCTTGACACTTCATCAGGTCTCTAACTTAATTTCGTTTCTCCATCTTGTGGCAACATGCTAGAGTGCTTATATCCCATCAGCTTCCAGCACTGAATATAGCAAATGTGCAGGAAAAGTCAGTTGATGAGGCTAAAGAAAGACAAAACAGAGATGCGATACAGTAGGATAAAATGGTAAATTAGGGAAAAAGGGTGGCAACAATCTAAGACCTAGAAATCTACTATTTTCTTCTACCCAGTTTATTATTTTGATAGGCTGGTGTCCCCTTCAGCCAATCTGATTTGCCCAGGAATCATTTCTGCAGGCCACAGCTCTGTTGGTACCCAGGAACTCTAGTTTTCAACACCTTCTCTCTTTGATCTGGATTTGTCTAAGAAAATGACTTAAAGTTCTGATGAAGGGATGGCTGCATTTTCCTAGAAGATACTCTCCTCAAAACAGAACTAACAAATTACCAATAACAACCTGAACAAACGTCCAAACTACTTCCTAATAATTCCTAAATACGCTTCTGTTTCAGTGGATTTTCATCTGGCACCTTAAATTTTCATAACCCCAGGGCAGTCCCTGTAGGCACAGAACTTTTAGTCTATATAAGGCTGATTATGATCAGCTTCGGTATATGCCCTCATGTAATACCTTCTTCTATCAATATAGTTTAAAAAAATGTACCTATTGATTTAAGTTACCAGGACACTTCTGTTTCTTTTTCTGAAAACAGATACTGTGGATTTTTACTTCAAGGTAGTTATAAGTAACTGCATATTCAAGTAAACCTTTTCCTCAGATTTAAGGAAAATTCATTCTCCTTTTCGTACTCAGATCTGAAATTTAGGACTACCTTCAGCACATATTTGGACTCAAACAAACTTCTATCTGACCAGCTCAAAATCTGTGGAAATTTTAGGTATGGATATGAATCTAGGAATTAATTTTGTGACTCAGACCAATCTTTAGAGGGGAAAAAACCCTTCTTTCCAGCTCAATTTATGATTGATGTAAGACTTCAATATAAATGACTAACCATAGAATAGAGTAGAATGCCTCCTGGTTTTCCCTGTGAATAGCTGCTCTTTTTTTGCCTTTTTTGTTGGTTTTTTTTTTTTTTAGATAGCTGNTTTTTTTTAGATAGTAGCGGTGGACAACAAAGGCCTTGGGAGAATGATTTCAGGCATCAAGTGGAGTATTCTCCTAAATTACTGTCTGTTTTCAACACTGTTTGCCAGCAGTTGGCAGAAATATTTCATGTAAATATTGCTTTAAACTGCTTTAAACTCTAGGAATGGTAGCTTTGTTGTCTCTACCTACCAATTTCATGTGATCTTAACAAAATATTGACTTCAAACACAATCTTTGTCCCTGAGTTGTACTCCCCTGACATTTTTTCCATGAGTCCTGCATTGTAAGTATACTGTCTCAAAGCATTGGATCCAGCTTATTTTCATCATGTGATAACAATGATAATAATTTAATTCTAGGGAAATACTGGTTGAAAACAAAATCAGTGTAATTTTCAGTACTTCATAGGTTAAGTAAGAGTCAAGAATGTCCCTCTGTAAAAGTGTTTGAAACATGCCACTTCAGACATGTAGTCACGTTCCTGTTCAAAAGTCGATTTCTCTTATCCCACATAGACCGTACTTGGAATTACCGCTTTTCACTCACCGATCTTCAACCACTTCATAAAGGTGGGTAAGATGGAGGGGTTCCTTACCCTTTGTTCAATGCCTTTTCCATTTGACTGGGCTGGCTGACACTTAGTTTGTCAATAAATAAGTCCGAACTGCTACATTTTGTGCTAGAGGAGATTACATCTCCTTTTCATTGGTGCAAAGCTTTCAGGGCCAATTCTATTCTCACAGAGTACAATGGTAGCACTCCCAATGAGGGGCAATCAGTCCTGGGAATCATTTGCTTCACCAAGTATCTGTTCAAATTGCTCTCTAATGTCTCCAAATATATCCCTCATTTTCATCACACTGTTTCTTCTATTGCCTCAGTACACAGGCTCCTGCAGGGACAGTACCAGCTCCCTTAAGATACTTGTAGCACGGTCCTATTGCAGCACGGTGTAAACTGTGATAACTTTTTTTTTTTCTCTTTAGCTAGGGAAGGTCGTATATGCTTTTACTGGATATATTCTGTAGCCATATTAATCTCTTTGCAAGATACCTCTGCCCTCTTATTTTATCTTCTTCACTTGACTGTGTTCTGAAGCATCCAAGTGTTCTTAAATATATATTACATCTCCTACATTGCTCCATTTGATTGGCATAAGATACAACATTGCAGCTGTCAGTGAGCTGCTGGTGGGTAGGACCCCATTTGCGATTCAATTTTTACATGCGTTTCATATCAGAAAAAATTGCTAGTATTTAAACGAAACCATTCACCCACAAGTAGGGGAAGGACTTGGGCCATTAATAAACCTCTTTGCTCATTCGTTTATGTGTTTTCCAAAAAGTAATATTCTTGTTGTTAAAGAAGACCAGAATTTTTTTTAGAAACTCTTTATAAGGAAGGAGAGAAAGCACCTAATGTTCTTCCCCTGTGGCTGACAGACTCAGCTCTTGAGCGGTAGGTGTTACGGGTGCTACAGTTAAGTATGTTCAGGGGCAATCCAAGGTGTACATGCTCATATTTTAAAGACAGAAAAACAGCATCTTTTTTTCTTCTAAGCTGATTCTTGAGTGCAACTCATGTGACACTTTTAATGTTTCATTTTCTCCATGGCCATAAACAACCCTGAAATTGTAATTCATTCCCAACATATTGCTTGTCACTCTGATGCTCTTCTCCCTAAGCCATCAACTACAGAATCTGGAGTTGGACACTGACACTGTGCAGTATTGTGCCATGTTCTGTTCATGCCTGTTTTTATCCTAAACTGTATCCCCAGTGTAATATGTCACCTGGAAATATGCTACTGGGAAGGGTTTTAGTGTGTGGTATTTAGCTTTCATAACTAAGTTATTTTTTCTTTAAATCTGCTCTGGATGGATGTGGGGTTTTTTGTAGTATTTCAAGGACAAGAAAAAAAAAGTACACATCTTTTTAGGGAAAAATGAAGATAGCAATGGCCACGCTATAACCCATTGTAATAAGTGAGGAACAAGGTGTAAAACTGAACAGTTTTCCAGGAAGCACAAGTGTGAGAACAGAGTGCTGTAGCTACTAAGGGGTACGTGTGCATCATTTGCAGCTTACACTTGTATACTCAGCCTATCCACGTTTGAGCTGCATTTTCACAGAAATAATAATCCTGTTGACTTTCAGAGACTTATGGCTTTGAGACACTTTTTGTAAACAAAAGAAAAACATAGCCAGTCTAGAATGGTCTAAGCCGGATGAAATAAAACAAAGACATCATCAACAGAACAGTACTTTAAAAAATCATTTTGAATAGACTAGAGTGTTATCCCAGATTTATGGTGATTGTGCCCCTTGAAGCACTTGCCAAGTTTATATGCAGTTTGTGTGTGGTTTTTGAATGCTCGGCACAAAGTGACATTGAGAGGGTTTTTTTCACATGCTCTGCTTCTCCTATTAATTCAAACTCCCTAGAGCTTCTCATAGAATAATTTCAGATACTCTTAGCTAATATGTTCATCCACCTAATATCATCTTTAAGATTTTCACCCTATTAAGTGTGTGATCGGTGTGAGTTTTTGGGGAGGTCATCGTCTGAACTGTGATCTTAATGAAGTGGATGAGGTATTCACATGTACATCTCGAAGAGCTCCACCGCAGTGCTGCCATATGTAAGAACTGCTTGAGGTGCACTTTGTGCCAAGAGAGAAATTGAATGACTGATGGAAGAGGGGACTATTCAAAGGGTTCAACTGATGCATACAATGTATAGGCCAGGATGAAACAAAAAGTTATCTAAAGCATATCTATTGGATTTGGAAAACTTTGACTCATGTCTTTGAATGACTGCAAGAGTGTTTCCCCCACCAGAGGTATTATGCTATTAGAATTATAATTACCCTGCTTTTAAAAATAAGACCTGGCTTCATTTGTCAAAATCCAAGCCTAAGCTGTGCTCTTGCTGTGATGCCTGAGAGAAATCAACCAACTAATGCTGCGAAGTTGAGCAGCATTTGGAGATCAGATGACATTACTCAGAGCCATTAAGCTGGCCAGTAGCTAACCTGTCTAGCTACACAGGCTTATCACTAGGGGACTCTGCAGGAGCTTTCTGACAAGACTCTCTTCTTCCAAAAATGCCGATTTGTCAAGAATCAGCTGGAGCAGATGTGGAAATCAGCCCTACCCCAACATCGCTGGTAGCAAAAGTGCTACGGAACTCACCTGCAACCGGGCTGAGCCAGGATCCAGATCCAACTCTGTCTGATTAGCATGAGGGACTTCAGCTGGGTTTTTGCTGCCAGGCTGTAAAGCAATTGTCTCACCTGTATGCACCTGTATGCTTTCACTAGTTGGGGCCCAATTTGTATTAAATTATTTATACAAAATAGAAAATCCCAAATAGAAAGACTGGGTCAGAAACTGATTATAAAAATCATAGTTGGGACATTTAACTGGAATGACCCAAGGCCTGACTCAGGCAGAGCAAAGGCTTCAATTTGTGTTTGCCCTGTTCCTCGTGAGCACACAGAGCACCAAGCAGGTGGAGCTTTCTGGTCATTGGTGTTTTGCTTCTCCTCTTAGCCCCTAGCCTTGGCTTTTGCAGCTTGTTTTTGAACTCTTACGAAGAGTAGGCTTTTTGAGGCGAAGCTTTGCTTTTCTCCCTCTTTGTAGAGTGCCAGGTACGGTGAGACCCTGACCTCAATCAGAACCTCTGGCTGAAAATAAAGTGCATTGGCAAAGTGTACCATTGCCCTCTGGAACTGATCGCTTGCCAGCAAACAATAACCTGCTATCGGTTGAGGGACTTCCACCTATACCTTCAGCATGAGAGGTCAGTGCCATAGATTTGATGACATCTCGTTCAAATCCAGAGGAACCCAAACATCACCCTTAGAAATGTACACAATAACAGGCTGACTGAAACCCTGGCTGAAATAGTTGCATAGTTTGAGTGCTCACAGGACGCATGCTTGATATAGGACAACCCGTAGTAGTAGCTGTACAACTGCAGCAACAGGAAATTTTTCTGTCCAAATATACTCTAAGGGACATTAGCCTTAAGGGCATGGTAACATACTGAAATACATGCTGGATGATGCAGCCAAGGTGTTTTATTCACCTAGAAAGAAATCTGTTGGTTCTAGGGAAGAAGAACAGGTTTTATCAGACTTTTCACCCTTCTGACACGTATTTCAGATTTCGAGCCTTAAACAAGCCGGTTCTGATGCTTCCTGCTCTCCAGGAATCTGAGGGTTTTTTAGTAGGACAGGATCATTAAGTCCAGGGTTTCATGGTATTGTAGATAAGAGGTAGCAGTACTGGAGCCAGCCCAACACTTCACGTGCTCTCTGGGTATGAAACAGGTGGAAACTTTCTAACCAGGCCAGTTATGGTCCCTGCATAGTTACTTCTCATGATGTCCTCATGCTGCGCTTTTCAAGATATTTAATCATAGAATCACTTTGGTTGGAAAAGACCTTTAAGGTTATCAAGTCCAACCATTAAGCTAACACTGCCAAGTCCACCGCTAAACCATGTCCCTAAGCGCCACGTCTACACGTCTAATGTTGTTCTTAAAGCCACAGTCCCTTAAGTCATGTGATTTTTTACTTTCATATGGCTTTCATAAAAAATAGAAGTTTCTGGGCCCTAGTTTGCAGAGGAAAGTCTAGGAATTAAATCTCCTCAATGGTTCAGATAACAGCAGAATGAAGGGGGGAGGAAACAAACGCAAAGCCAACAAGCAAATCTGAGGGTTCCTGATTTTTAGCACGTCGCTAGTTTTGGCAGGCTGAAATTGATTTTGCTGTAGGATAGGCTGTTAGTTTGAGCTTTCCTTTTGAAAGGCAAGAGGCCAAAGAGGCAAACGAGGTGGCCGTTAGAAAGTGTCTTTAAAATTACGTTCCAGTAGATAAATGGAAAACAGTAGTGGGAGAAAGGGAGAAAGTACTACTTGTATACAGCACTGGAAAGAGAAGAGTGAGTGATCAAAGACCTCATAGTGAGGGAAAGGATTTCAGTAAGCTGAAAGAATAACAAAAAAAAAAAAAAGAGGGCAAATTCTAGCATGATAAAAATGAGATCATTTGGAGTTAACAGCTTGGCATTCCTATGCTATCGGTGAAGATGTTGCAGCTCTACTGTGTTACTTTGTCCCATATCATTATTAATATTGTTGTGTAAGGGTCAGTAGTTTGTCTAGTTGGACTGGCACCCGTAAAACACCCAAGCTTCTGAACGGCAATTTCTAGTCTCAGAAGTGTAAATTGCCTGCAACATTAATGTAACACCAACAACTAAAACGTCTCCTTTGCAATGTCATTAGAATGGGAAACGGATTGTAATGCAAGTCTGGAGGGAACCGAAGTGATGCTGTTTGAATGTGAAATTTTAGGGGGGAACAACTTCGTGCTAGTCTAAGGTTATTGATTATGGCATTTAAAATGTGAAATTCCGTGGAAAGCTATTCCAAAGAGAGTTGGTCTGTGGAGACCAACAGCACTATAATATGTGAGATATAACAGGAAAGTGGTTTCAATGGAAGTCTGCAGGGAGAAGCAACAATGTCACTTTACACGGAAAAAATATTTCAGTGCAAGTCCACAGAGACCCGTAACAATACTGTTTGGGTGTGAGATTCTATGAGAAATGAATTTCAGTACCACTCTGTTAGGCTGAATAAGGTCATTAGATTATGATGAGAAAATTATTTGATAGAAAGAGGGCTCAAACAATAGTCACAGAACAGATCAGCGTCAGTAAGCTTTCATGGGAGGCAGCAAAGATACCCAACCTTTCCTGTTCCTTAAGCAGGGGAGGATCAGCTTGGGCTCCCACAGGAATGTATCAGATTTTTAGCATTTTGGGTGATCTCACCGGACCTCTGGGATAGCTGAGGAGCAGGTAGAGGACTGGACATTGCCTTCTTTTCCTCCCCTGGTCTGCCTGCTCCCCAGTCTGCCTCTGGGATGGGGAGTGCATGGATCGGTTCAGAGAATTCACACCTACTGCTCTGAGGCAGCTACTGATGTGTTTTGCTCTGCAAAGCTCAGCAAAAACCAGTCCAAACTGGGGGCACAGGAGCAAGCATCATGTCAGGGAAATTGTTTTCTCTTACTCACTTCCTCTAGGTACAGTTGTAGCAGGCCCAGCGGGGCATGCTTGATCCAGATTTGTTTCAACAGCTCATGCTGTATTACACGAGGCTGTTACTTTCCCTGTGTCCAAACGTAATCACAGTTTAGGGAAATTTGAGCTCAAGTCATCCTGGCTGTCTACAAACCTTGGGATTTCAACAGCTTGTAAGGTAGTTTGAGTTTGCATTCAAATCTAAATTTCACAGTTCCAGCCAAACTCTCTCAGCATGAGTGCACCAAAACAAGATTCCCATTTTAAGAGGAGAAGGAGAGAAGGACAATTTCCAGGCAAGTGATTCACCCTCAGTCCTGTAAGCACAAATTGTTGGAAGATAGCATTAAGTAACGTCTTTTGCAGATGAGGTTATAATGAGACAACCTGAACATTCTTATGCGTTTCCCATGTATCATGTATATAGAAATAGCTTTTAACTGCCAAGGTCGTCAGCACCCAAGAAATACCATAGATAGGTGGGAACAGGAGGTGTGAATGAGCGGACTGATTCAGTTATGCGTTTTGAGAATGTGCTCTTAAACCCACATTTTATATAGTTTATAAGCAATATTTTCCATAATATAAGACACAGTTTAAAAATTTAGTGGTGCTTCTGATATTAATATGAAGACAATAGCTACCAATAGGACAATAATCCAAAACATTACTGACTCACTAGTCAAAGTACAACCTTTTCTCAAGTGACAGCTCTGTGTGGTCCCACTGTAGTCACCAAATCATGGTTGGTCTCTCTGACTGAAACAATCTTCTTCATGGCAATCCATTTGTTCACCAGTTCTTTCCCCTGTCATGTCAGAGAGAGAACTAAACTACTTCTCATTTGCCATGAATTTCTGTATAAAATTAGTTATATTCTGGGCAAATGTAATGTCCCTCTTTTAAGTGTTCACAACAAAAATAAAGAATTGTACAGAGAGTCCAAAAAGAGTTACTTGTCTGAAAGGAAGAAATCAACATCTCTGACACAAATTGTCCCTCACTTCAGGTCTGTGTCACAACCTGTGTCTCTCATTTCTCCTGTGGCTCAGGAAGATGTGTGCTGCACAGTATAAAGGCAGGTCCAACTTTGGAAGGATGTTCAGATGCAAAAATCAGTTTATGTCCATCTCTAGTTCTCAGTATATGTTGATGTGAAATTTAAGGAAGGCACTGTGCACTGGTTTGTGGTTTTTTCTGTAATGATCAGCAGAAGCAGTAAATCATCAAGAAGCATGTAGTCATGGCAAATGACTCAGTACTTTCTACTAATAAAAGCAGAGGCTTCAGTTCCTGTCTTACAGGATAGCTGATTGATTTACAATATAACAGCTTCTCCTTCAGGTTCCCAGTATTTGTGTGCAAATAGATTTGGAATGGGAACTGATGAAACCTGAAGATAGGGACCAGATTGTCATCTTAATTGCTTCTGAGAATGGATCTTTTCAGATTTTCTAGATTGTAAAGGTGGAAAAGCCAATTTATAAAATCTTGTAACAATTCAGTGGAATTTTTTATCGTCGTTTGAATTAATCATCTGCCTGTCATTAATCTTGATCCTTTGGAGAAAATGGACAGCCTGTGTCCCATTATCTTCCAGCAGAGCTCCCTGGGCTTTCAAACTTTCTCTTAAAAGGGCAGAGGAAATCTTATCTGTTGCATTTCATCACAGCCATGTTGGCAAAGGATCTTCGGGATGTTCACAGCATGGTTGGAAGCAACATAAAAGCAGAACCCCTTATTATTATAGATGCCTTGGTTTTAGATGTATCCTCCCAAGATCTTGGAGCAGCAGCAGCTTATTCTTTCTTTGATCAGCTTTGAGCTGATTCTTGTTTCATGTGTATGGGAAAGCAGCAGCAAATCTGCTTTCCCTGGGGATGTATTTGGTGGATGCTACATGTGAGAACCCTGGGAGATTTTCCTCCTGTGTACTCTGAGCCACTGAGCCTCACTTACACAAAGGGTCATTCTACACGGAGAAACTACACAGACTTAACAAAATTATTGCCCAAATCCCTACTACAGATTGGTACATCTCTGTTACATGGATGTACTTATGCTCATTTAGCTTAACTGAATAACAGACCAACTACAGTCAGTAGAAGCTCACTGAAGGAACAAAGCTTCATAAAAAAATTATCTCTGTATTTCTGTACAACAGTTGGGACTGTAATTCAGATTCTCAGCCTGGCACGTACTCATCCCAAATCTCTTTGTATTTAATAGAGTCACTCTGAATTTGCATTCAAAGAAGGGCAAAACCAGAATTTAGTTCCTTTAGAATTCCTGATTCTGTGTTGCTTGATTTCCCAGTCTTTGCGGTGCATTAATATTAATCTCTTATTTAAATTGTTTATTGCTCTTTATTTTAATACGTAGTTAGCCCATTCATATTACAACACAGTATGTTGGGAAACAGTTTATGCAACCTTCTATTGCTACTGAGAAAAGCAAATGAAGCATCAATTATACTTGTTAGTCAATGAAGAGGGAACAGAAGTAAATCAACTTAGGCTGTATCCAGGTAATTTAAACTAAACATTGGGTAAACGTTTATGTAGAGTACTTCAGCTGTGGATCAAGATGCCTAGGGAAGTTATGGAATCGCCATAACAGGAGATCAGAGATTGACTGGACAGGAAATATTGGGAGATAAAGAAATCAGTTGTGCTGTGCATGGTGAAGAGCTTTGGACTAGATGACAAGCTAATATTTCATTTCAGCTTAAATGACCTTATGTCCATTCCTCTGTAGAATAAAATATCATTGGGTTCAAAAAAGGGAATGAACGTACACAAGGGAAATCAGGTGAACAGCAGAAATTACCAGGTCCTCTCAGTGCTGGAAATGTCCCATTTCTCTTTCCCCCAAAATACACACATCAGAGCAATGAGAGATCTACACTTTGATGTTAATTCACATCTATACAGTCTAGAGCACACACACAAATCCAGTAATCCTTTGTGCTTCTGAAGCACAGATTCCTTCTCATTTCCCAGCGGTAGAACAAAGAATCTTGATGGATGTCAGAGACCCATCAGAATGGACCCTACGGATCAGACTTCTGCTGTTCACTGAATACCACACGCAGGCCATCACACTGGGAGCACATGCAACCATTTCTTTCCTTTAAAAAGCCAGCATTATTTTATTATTACAGAGTCTTACATAACTGCGTGGTGAAAATGAGAACACAGATCTGGGCCACAAAACATTCCAGCAATTCTCATTGCAAAAGAAACATAAACTTCAGCATCCATCAAACAATTCTCCCTCCAAATGAATAGTGAACATACAAACCCACCATCTCAGCTTGAGTTCCTTTGCAAAAGAAAGCCCTCTGGAGTTATTAAAAATAATAATAAAGTAATCCAGGCTCCCAACAGACAGCATTTGAACATCATGTCAAGTTCCTATAAAGTAGCGCAGCAACACCTCCTTTTACTAATTTCCCTAAGTCCCTAGTGGCTTCCCACTGCCACAAATTAAGCTTACATTCCTTTCTGTAAACCTAGCAAGATTTGCAGTCCCAGTGTCCCCTGTGCGCAGCTCTTTGAGGCTGGATGCTTTGGGTTGTCTGGTTGTTACTCATGCCTCCCACTGTGGGGCCCAATATTTCCCCTGCCCCATCATTTTCCGTCCACCCCCCAGCCTGTTACAAATGACTGTTCCTCTGCAGGGTGTCATGGAGAATGACTTTGTCGGGACAATGTAGGGTCAGTGACAGCATCAGGCGCGTGTTGAGTGATCTCATAGGGAGGGAGCAGTGTTCCGCTGAAGGCAGCAGCCTTCTGCCTTTCATTTTAATTGGATCTTCACTCTGACGGCTTGGCAAAGCCCAGCCTGAGATCTGTGCTGTGCCTAGTGCAGATGTGGCCATCTGTGCGCAGTTTCTCTTTGTGTCTGTAGTTCTCCCTCCTTTTAATCCCGGGTTTACCTTCCCTCTGTGTTCAGAAGTTCCTCTTTATTTTGTTGTTGCCCTCTTCTCTGCATATTCTCAATCAGCTTCTTCCCATTCCTTACCTATATCGAAGAGCACCATGCTGCATGGCTTGGCTTGGCTCACAGAAGCCCACCACATGGCTGCTCAACCTGTCAAAAGTGAGTCCCCATGGGCAGCTGAACCAAATCCAGACAAAGCAGAGAAGCGTGGATAATACGGGAGTATACATGTCACCTGTCACCTCTGAGACCCACCAACAGTCAGGGCAGGAGCTTAGTCCTGGGAGCAGGCAGGTTCTTAGGTGGCTTTTGGGGAGCACAAAATAGCTTCTTAGTGGTAAGGTCTTTCCTGTGGGGATGCTAGGAAGGACTAAAGGTCAGTCAGCCTTTCAGTTGTCCTAATTAAGGACCTTATGGTCTTTGATTAGGCTGACAGACACAGCCACAGTACTGTTTGTACTCTTTATTTCAGTGACAGTAAAAGAACAGTGGCAGCGTTGCGATTCACTAAGAGAGCAGCTCGCTTTGAGGTTAGGTCTGGGAGCATCCATTTTTTCGTCAGCTTGGGGAGTAACATGTAGTGGTCAGAGCCAGAGACTGGCAGGGTTTTCCGTCAGGTTCTGCTCCACTGTCTCCACTGACATCTTCTGCAGAAGTGTTTTACCTCATTATACTTCACTTTTTCCACACTTGTCTTCATAAAAATAAAGATAAATAAATTTGTCCCCCCTTGTGAAGCATTGTGATGGCATTGGGTGAAAGACGCAATATTAGCATAAAGTGTTATGGTCATTACTATTCATTCAGTGAGCACATTCAAGGGAAGTTTGTTTAAACTAGTGCCGCTCTGCCTGATTAAACAGTCAGCCATGAATGAAGCCACTCAGAGATGGATCTTTGGCCTGGTGCCACGGTCACCAAAGGTCAGAGCAAGGGCGAGTGGGGCTCCTCTTTCCCCATGCTAAGGTATGGCACGGCAGTAAATACTCATCAAAAATTAGCATTCCACTCACTGGCAGGTGGCAAATATATGTAAGAAACTCGGCTTTCAGAACAGCGTGGTTTTCAGAAACCCTTGGTGACAGGAAAAATATTTAAAGTGGGAGGAAAAGAGATCAACAGAAAATGTTATAGACATTAGCGCGCTTAGAATTGGTGGTGACATAGTTGTAGCTGAAACTGCAGGCATAGAGTAAGTTTGCTTGTGTTTTCACATGAAAGCAATGTGCAAATGAGAGAGAGAGTGTCCATATATGATTTTCCTTTCCTTATCTTCTCAACAAGTATGTTTGCTTACCACTCTGTTTGTTTTGGTGGTTTTTTTCCCATGAGATCTTCTGAAATGTCTGGGAGAGCAATGGGGGGAACAGCTCTGGTGAACCATTGGTGAAATGGAGTCGTGGCAGAGACAGAACCGTGCGGACAAGTAGGGCCAGACCTTTCAGAAGCTGTTAGGAAAGCAGATCGATACCTCTGCTTTGTGGAGAGGACTGGCTTGATGAGTGGTCTCTGTGCTGTGTGCCCGCCAGTGGTCCACAGAATGACAGTTTTGGAGAATGTGCCCTGAGCCCAGGCTAGGTTAGAGAATGCGTGGATGGCACCATCACGGTGCCAGCAGCTGTGAGTACTTTGGTAGGGTGAAGTAATTCATGCCTTCCTCCCCAGCAACTAGAACTTGCAGTGAGAACCATCACCGGGAGAGGCTTCTAGATAAAGCCTGGCCCTTTCTAGGGGTTGGGTGGCAGCAATAAACCTTTGCCATCCCTCTGACCATCACAACCTACAGCCCAGAGGCTCACCGTGCTCCCACCACACAAAGCTCTGCTTTGTCAGCAATAGCTGTCACTTCATCCTCCTGCTCCGAGCCTCTGGGGGCTTAAATACAGTTATTCTACAAGTGCATTAGCAGCGAAGGGAGTCTATATGTCTCCTCCTCCCACCCCCTCTAGCCCTTTTAAACACAGGGCAGGACATACTTCATCCTATAGCCCCAAAGCTGATTTGCCATGTGAAGCGGCTCCAGTTAGATTTCTTTCTTGGACAGATTCCCTGGCCTGACTTAGGTGCCCAGAATGTGTGTCGTAGGCTCAGCAGATCCCACCCAGGCAGTGATTTAATCTGACAGTTATACTTATTCACGGTGACATCCCGGGCAGCCAGCAGCGGCACAGAATGTTCAGGCAGCGCAGGGAGGAGGAGGTGGGACGGACGGGTGCCACCACTGCATGCCAGAGCCCGGCTGAACTCCCTGTCCCCGGCAAGTACCCTTCCTTTGCCTGCTCTTCTTGGAAAGGAGGTGGGCTGCCTTTCCATTCAGCGTGTACCAGTCCAGCTGCTCCCAGAAGGAGCTTGTTACCGACAGATACACACTCAATAGGCTCCCTCAAGCACAGCAAATTATGTGTTTGGAGAAAAAGGGGGAGGAAAAAAAAATAAGAAGTGCAAAGCAGTCAGCATGATGGAGTTGTCGCCTGGCTGCTCTTTTGGGGGATCACAAGCGTGCAGTTAACATGGAGAAGGGGGACATTTTTCTTTGCCTGAAGACACCCACCGCAAGTTCCTGGTGGGAGCCTGTGTGTGTAACTGGTTTTCACACACAAGCGGCTCCATGGCAAAGTGAGCGGCTGCGGGGACGGAGTTGTGGTAGGGCTGCACTGACCGAGCTGGGAGACCTGGGAACCCTGCGCTCTTCAAAGTGCAAAGGGAGGGTTTGTGCACACATGCCTGAAAATGTGGCTTTCGGTGTAGAGGTGTGCGGCGTCAACTTGCCTGGCTGTCTTCAGGTCCGTGGTGCAGGCCTGTGGGCGTACGCTGCACACGTCCTCCTTGGCGTTAGCGAGGGTTTTGTGGTACTTAAAGGATATAGAAGAAGATGTTCTTTATGATCCCTCAGGGCTTTCTCTGAGCTATGCATTCATTTGTGGAAATATCGTAACCTGGAAAATTTAATGGAAAACTGTGCTTTGGAAATGCTCTGGCACAGAAATAGGAATACTGAGGTGAAAAAAAACATGTCCAGTTTTGTCCTCAGGCGCAAAGCTGCAGCTTCTGTTGGGGTCAGTAGTTACTCACAAACATGCCAGGACAAAAGTAAGGGTGTTAGTGATTGCCCCCACTAATACTGGGGTAACGCTTCTCGAGGAGCTCTCTCAGTGTTAGCTGTGTGTTCGCAACCTGTTTCAGAGCGCTCCCAGGAGCTCTGTGTTCCTCCAGGATCCCCGACCACTGGGCTGCAAAAACGCCCACGATGTGATGTGCAAGTTTGCTTTTGTCTATCCAAGCAGATCTGGAGAGATTTCTATGTCCTGTCTGGAGACTGCAAAGAGTGAGGGGACAGGAGAGTTTTCTTCTTGATGCTAAACCACTTGCTGAGATGTGGCCATCACAAATGTATTCTATGCTGCATGTTGGGTCTGAACATGGGATGTTAGAGTTGGCAGGCATCCCAATTAATTAGGACAGTTTTGGTTTCTCCAGATTTGTCCCAAGTTCCTGATAAATTTGGAACATCTGAATTTGTTGTGTACTGTATCTGACAGCCTACACAGAGCACGATTTCACTTCAGGAGTCTGTGAAGATGAGACCTGGTGTCAACAAGCCCAGTTTTAATTTTTTAGAAGTTCCTGCTGGGATTTTAAAAGGGGCTGTGTTTTGTGTAAGCTGATTTAAAAGCCAAAAGGAAAAAAAAAGAAAAAAAAAAGAAGTTAGTTCTTGTAAAGACAGTGTGTCCTGTAGCTGCATCCTATTTTTTGTACATGTCATTTGACAATATTTGACAATGATAGCTTCCCCTCTGCTTCTCTTGCACCAAAATCCAGCTACATTTAGGATTTGTCTGTTATCTGTGCATGTGTGCAAGGAGATTGGATGCAAAACAAACTTCTGAAGTCAAAGACTAAGGATGCTAGGAGCATTCTTTGTTCCAACAAAGCATTTATGGGTTAATCAAGGCTGGAACCAGACCCTGAAAGGGGATCTGTGCAGTGAAACAGTCAGATGTTTACTGACTTCTTAGACATGGGAAGGGGGAGTTAAAATTTCTCCCCCCAAAAATGAGTAATACACAAGACAGACAGCCAAGACACACTTCAGGTTGAAAAGGTTTTGTGAAAATGATTGTGTGTGCTTTTTTTAAAATGTTACAAATTTTTAGAGATGGTGATCTTTGTGAGACACCTGGCTAAGCGTAGCTTGTGGATGTGCATCTCTGGGGTCAGAGTCAAAGCCAAGTTGTTCTGAGGTTCTTTCCTCCAGGGGGATGGATACTACCTCCAATCCCATTCCCTTTGCCTCATCTTTATCTGAGCATCATGATCTTTTGACGGTAGCTTCCTCCTTCTCCTAGATATAAGGAGGACTGTCTTGAGTTCTCTCTCCTTATTATCAAGAAGATCTCTCATGTGATTGCTATTCAGATCCTCCAGTGACCCATTTTGCCATTGGCATCAGTAGGTGGAAAGATGTAATCACAGGTTGGGGATCAAATTTGATATGAAAATCCGGGGGTAGCTGCTGTGGTGACAGGGAGGGCTTTTGGCACAGCTATGGGCGGTGTGCTCTCCCGGACAGCAGTAATGAGGACACCTTTGCCCTAAGACTGTTCCCCCAGACCCTGTCATCTCACCAGAAAATCAATTCCTGCCTGTGAACAATTACTCTTACATTGAGAAATGAGATAATTTGAGAAGGGTAAAAGCAACTTGTTTGGGAACGAGCTTATTTCATTGACCCCAACTCCCAGCACTCACAGCATCATGCATAAGGCTCCAGAAGATCATGAGATTTGCATTTACATTTTAAAAATAATAATGAGTTTGTACTTATTTTTATTTGTTGTCTGGTGTTGTAGCCTCCAGGGTTCATAACTTGAAGCTGCACTTTGCAATCAAGAGAGCTAAAATATTTTCTTCCTTTTTTACCAAAACAGAAATTCTCAGCTTATCACGTAAACTTAGAAGCTAGGGATTAGAAAAACGATCAAATACTAAGGGGCCATAGATAAAAGCCTGACATTTGGCAAGCTTGGATTCTGCAGCTGTAACCACCATCGCTTTAAGAAGTGGGAAAGATCAAGGAGATTATAGAAACTGTCTCACAGGGGCGATTTCCTCAGTTTGGGTGCTCTGGAACTGTTTGAAAGACTTGTGTAGAAATTTGCAGGTCACAAAATAAGAGGTTGCTTTTCACAAATCATTCTGAATTCATAGAAATGGCATTGCTTTGCTAAGAACAATAAGAAGTTTGATAGAATACTTTTGGCTCAATAACAGACTTATTTGGCAATGAAAGTAGGTCAGTTCCAGGCTTCTTTTTCTATCCTTTCTTTTCTGGGAGTTGGAAAGAAAATGTATTTTTGATATTAAAAATACAAAATTGTGAAATCTTGCTCTGGCATAGGTCAGTTGCTCTTGATATTTATTGAACAAGCAATCTAATTTCAGCTTCCAGAGTTCATTATAAAACTCCCAGTTTAAACTTCGCTGTAAAGTGAGCACTTAAAAACTGTGTATTTTGTACCGGTGAAAATTACTATTACTGGTCTTTAGGAAAGATGCCATCTCCAATATTAAGGTGATAAGGCCTTATAAGGATTGTTTAGATAGATATCTTCAGAACTTTCCAAAAAGGACTTGTTGTTACTAGAAAAAAAAGCCAAACAGATGGTTAAGATGAGCTAAAATCCTATTGAAGATGACAGAAAGATTTTTCCTATTTGTGTGTTAGCAAGCCAAATACAGACGGTTGGAGACTGGGCTGTGTCATGACTTGTTGATAGGTGAGAATTTCAAACTGCCTTCTCCTTAGTAATATTTTTCCATGTGAGAGGACTACATGTGCCTTTATAGAGGATGAGTGCGCAATAGACAATACACACAGTATCTATGTTAGGCTGTTGTAGACATACAATATAGATGTTCTGAACATTGGCTGGCCCCTCAGGAATCGTTGGGGAAGGAACTGATTAAGTGGTCCTGAGTTACGTGTTTATGGTGGACTGACATAGCCCTCTGAACATCACCAAATGTGACCATCATGCTTCTTTGGCTACAGTCCAGTTGAGCCCTGTGCCCTGATTTGTGATGGCAGAAGGTGCTTTCCTTCCTCCTGCTCAAGTACCTGGTATCAGGGAATATTTTCAGAACCCATGTGTCGGATATCTGGTGCTAGTTCTCAAACTGAGGTTGGCACCACGAGATTATTGCTCTCTCCCAGTGTCCAGCCTGGTCTGTAGCAGCTTTTTGTGTCTCTGTTCCAGCGATACAGTCCATGCTGCCATTCTACTTGTTCAGGAACCTAAGCTGTGTGTCCTTTAGAGCCAGACCTGCTCTTTGTTCCAGGATGACTGTGTCTCTGTGTCTGAGATGAGAGACACCCAGGCTCTTGGTCCTCCTGCTCCCACATGGCCACTTAGTTTGGGTCATGCTGGCTCCCTTCTCCTGGAGTTATCCGTACGGGCTTGTACACACTACCCAGAGACAGCCAGGGTGCAACTACTGAGCTGGCAGGCTCTCCAGCTCTTCACTACAATGTGTGTGGACCCACCAGCTTAGGGCTGGAAACAGGGGTTACTAGGGCAAGTGCCGCACCATAGGAATGAGCCTGGGCTGCTACCAAACCTGAACTGAGGCAGTTCAGCTCATGGTGTTCCTCCATCATCCTGTTTTCCAGGCTACGGGCAGCAACATCCTCTTGAGTAAAGTGCCTTCATGGTGCAGACATGCCGCAAGTGCCCCACATTATGTCCTGAAAGAGCCGTACCTAAAACTATTAGTCTGAATGATCTGATGCAAGTTTTTTCTAGGTGGTGCTTGGTTTTTCCTAGCGTGTTTTGGAGATGTCAGTCTACATGTGCTAGCAAACCGCATCTTACGCTGCAGATTTGTCACGTGTTGCTACACGTGTTGCTACCCAGATGCTTTGATATCCTGAGTGTCCACGTGAGCATTCCTGCTTGTCTGTGAGTGCAACCTGTGCCTGTGGAATTGGCTGGAGATCTAGAGTAAAGGACATGTTGCCCTTTCGGCTCTGCTCCTAATTGCCGCTTTGAAATAGGGAGGCATGTGTGGAGCCAACAGCTGTCCAGGCAGTAAAATATATCCCTTTATTTGTTATAAGAACAGGCTTTGTGGGCCAGGCTAAAAATCTGTGTTGCTCTGTATCCTGTCTTCGGCCCTAGCCAGTGGTGGCTCAGAAGAGGTGCAAAGTGGACCTTTGCCCGCTATGTCCTCCAGCCTTCCAGCAGTCTGAGATTAGACATCTCCTGAGTCAGAAGTGGTATTCCACCAGTAAGCTGGGAAATGCTGTCCCTTCTTAACTTAGGGGTTTCAGGAAGGCAGTAAACTCTTATTGTGGTGGATGTTTTTTCTGGATACGTTGCAAAAGCTTCTGAATATACCGATGTGTAGGTAGGGAGGAAACATGTACCAGAGTCATGAAAATACTGAACTGCTGCCTTGGCACAGTACTGCAGGTAAATTGCAGAGGCAGTTTGCTTTGCCCCAGACACAAAGACCTGGCTGACGTCTCTGACTATGTGGCTCCAGACTCTGGATCCAAAGGAGGACTTTGAGGGATAGTGCACTTGGGCAACATGTGGTTTGCTGCATCTGGTGACAGTGATTACACATATCCCTGTTTGCCGGTCAGCAGTGTCTCAAGCCCGCTCTTGATGAGAGACCCATCACCAGTAGCTGTACCAGTGTAGGACTATGCAGGGAGGGCATGCCCAGAGGTCAGAATCGGGCCCTCAGAACCCAAAGGTTCAGAGGTTAAAACAGAAAACGATAAAGCAGATCTCCAGATATAGCGCCGTGCGTCACCATCCCTTCTGCCCCAGCTGCTGAACTCACAGCTGCCCTCGCGCCAGCTGGTCCAGGGGAGTTAGGGCAGAGCTGCTGCCGGCGGCACACACATTGTGTGCCTTTAAGAGGTTTGGCTTATCCAGGCTGGGACTCAGTGTAACTGTGTGGGCTGACAAAGAGCGCTTGTCCCTTCCCCCATCCATGCTCTGCCAGAAAATGAATTTGTGAGACGCTAGCTTCTGCCTCCAATCTGCTGCCATGTGGGAGCCTGGCGCTCGCGGGCACTGGCACACATGCACGTGTGCGCGCGCACACACACACGCACGCATGCAGGAGCGCTCGGAGGCGCAGTTACTCTGGCAACGTGCGATCTCACATGGACCCAGGCGAGCAGATAGGGGCTCCAGGCACTGCGGCCACAGCAGGTCACGAAGCATCCTGGCCATGTGGAGTGTGGGGTGGGGAACTGTGGTCAGCGAGATGCTGCTTGTGGTATGAGTTTGGGTCTTCCATAGGTAGGTCCCCAGCCTGCAGAAACTCCTCGGGAAGATCAGCTGGGAACATTTTGCCTACCCTGAGGGCATTTGGGGATCTTAGGTCATTTGGTGGCATAAGGAGCAGGGTCAAAGGAGGAGAGCCCAGCTGTGAAGGCAGGGTAGGGGAAGTGACCCTGGTAGCCTTGAGCATGAACATCTGTCAGCACAAGGCCCACTGAAGCGCAGCACAGAGCTGCTTGCGCTGTTACTCGGTAACATTTCTTTTCTCCAGTTTCAGTGGGAGGGGAATGGCACTGTGCTTTGTTCCTCCCATCTTCTTAGCACCTGCTGACCGCTTGCCGTGGCTTAGGGCTTGGGGTTAGGGAGGATCTAAAAGTCCTGGGAGTCAGGAGATGTGGATTGTATACACTGCTTGTTGATGGTCTCAGTATTGGCAAGATAACAAGTCAAAGCACTTCCAGCTCCTGGAAAAATCTGGTACGTTCCACTGAAACTGAACTAGTACAAATCAGCCGGAGCCAAATCTTGAAGTCCTTCCTCTCCACCTCCATAGTTGTTCTTGAGACTGAAAAGTGATTAGCTTTCATTTGGAGCTTTGCTGATATTATTGGTAGACTATAGGACAGGGCCCACTATTTAGTTTGACTCAGAGACAGGTACTGTGTCTAAGCAATAGCACACCAATTCGTGAGGGGCATTTGCTCAAGGTATACATTTCAGGTCAGATGATTTAAGACTCTGTAAAATCAACTGCTACAGAAAGAGTTAATAGCAAGAGATGTGGAGGGGGAGGGTTTGGGGAAAGTCACAATATCAGGTTTTCCTCTAAGGGGCTCTCAAATGCTTCTCAGCCCTGCCAGAAGTCAAACATCTCCTCCCCAGTGAAGCTCAGGATGTCTGTCTTTTTGACTCAGCTGCCAGAGTCATGTTGCAGAATTTGATCCTTCTGCCTGTGCCCCTTCTCCCCTCTTCTGATCGGCCTCTGCCCACTACTCTTCTGCAGCCTGAAAGACTTCAAGACCATGAAAGTGCAAGTGATCTCATCCGGCCCTGTGGGCAGTGCCGCGGGTCCTGTCTTCGCGTACGATACAGTTTCAGCCTTCATGCTGTCCTCTGCTGTAATGCTAGATGGGCTGAACAGATGGGGAGGTTCGATGGCAGGGCTCAGGGCTGACAGCTGCTTTGCAATTATAAGTCTGGAATGCGATTTGAGGGGTCTAAGATACTTAGTGCCGGGGCCTTAGCGCAGGAACACGTATCAAGTAGGTCAGGCTCTGCACCAGAGGAGGAGCGCGGGGAGTAGCTGCTGTGCGACAGGCAGCGCCGGTCCTTCCTGAGGAGGTTTATGTTTTGATGGCGTTTTGGTCGCTGAGATTTTAAGTCCCCATTTTTCGGCCGTTAATTTCTATGGTTTATTCCTAGGTTTAATTTAGTATAAAGACCAAAATGCTTGTGGGATGGGACTGTGCATTTCTTACTGATTTTACAGCTTTTGGCAATTGGTCTTTATTGGGAGTGTAAGAGGGTTTGCCCATGTGGCCTCTCTCTGAGGAAAGGGAGCATTTATATCCCCGTTTCTTATGTGGGAAAACAGAAGTTTGTGGAGATTAATGGGTTTGTCCAAACTTTGGACTCACTGGAAATTCACGTGGAATTCGGCAAAGCATCCCTGTCACATAGCAGCATCCTCCTTCCTGTAACCACCCATTTTAGACTGACTTTAATCCATCTGAACCTGATTTTTCACTACAGGGGACTCCTTTCTAGGGAGTCTAATGACATGTCTGGGTGGCACTGGAGTTATCTCTACACACGCTAAACCAGTGTGGACTTGGCCTGTCGTGTCTCAGCTAGCTGAGGGATCTCTGCATGGTTCTCCACCCTGTGGCGTAGATGCAGGGCATGGCCATTCTGCAGGTGGGCACAGTCTGCACGCTGGGACCATGGGCCCAGGACAGGATGGTTTTGGACTGTGGGGAAAAAAAGAACTTCGGGTTCTCAAAGCCAAAAAGCTATGCAAAACAGGCAAATTACCAACTCTAGCAAGTGAAAGCCATGCTAGAGAACGTGATAGCCAAACACTTTTTTTTCTATTTTCCTGTAGCAGCAGAGATAATTTACTGCTTCTCCCTTTTTATGGCTCTTCAGTTTTGGCACAATCACGTAATTAGGACCTGGTTTGTCTGTGGATGTCTTTGTTTTGTCGATCTGTCTCGTTACTGAGGAGAGGTAATCAGGGACGTACATATCACAGTGTACTACGTGCTTTTGACTTTTACAGGTAAAGTTCATTTATGCAAACCCAACTGTATCTATATTTAGCTGACAGAGAGTTTTCAGCTTCCATCCTTTTCAGCTCAGAGTGTTACTGTAACTGATCTCTGCCCCTGGGAACAGAGCTACATAGTCTGAAAAATGGCAGTGAACAGTAACTGAAAACAAACAGGACAAAGTCAGCAAAAGCAGGCCGTATTGGTAAAGTCACTGGTATAAGGCCTTTTCACGGGTGGACCACAGCTCTGTCTTCTGATATTTTCTGACTTTGCAAAGCTCCTTTTATAACTTCAGTCCAATGAATCGGTATGACTACATTGGTTTCCAGCTTCCACAACCAGCCATGAGGGGTGGGGGACGATGCCCAGTACGGTATTCTGGTGTAGGCTCATGGTCAAAGACGCCTGGGAGGACAAAATTAGAAAACTCTGTAGTTTGGATGTTACCTGTTCACTCTCTGCCTCGTGCTATGATATGCTTCTATTTCCAAAAAGTATTGATAAAACTGAGATCCAAAGAATCTTCATTGCCATTCATAGACACAGAAGACTTACAATGTGTAATGCCTATAGCGTACAGCAGACTTATGTCTGTAAAAAACAGTGTGTGGAGCAGAAGCTCATTCTGGAAACTTTTGTGACTATCATCCTCAAATATTCCTCTTCCAAGATCTCTGAGAAAACGGGTATATTTGTATCATCTGGAAGTGGAAATACTAATTCTTTGATGTTTCCATCAGACCTAGAAATAACCCCATTTTTACTGGAGCCATGTCCTTTTTCAAGCAGCTATTTACAAAGTATGGTTCCAATTCTAATATGACTGCCTAATTTCTGAACTTTTAACAAAGAGCAGCAAACTCAAATCCTGGGAGTTTTTGCCTTTCCTTGTAAACATTTTACCCCTTCAAATTATGGTAATCATGTAGAGCAGCGAGATTTCCTGAGTCAGTGGAGAGTCTCCATTCTCTGAGTATAAATCTTCAAGGGGATTGTGTGGGAGACTAATGTGGTCTAACTTAAGGGGAGAAGTTGGCTTGTTGCCCTTATCCTACATGAACAGATATTGCTGTCTCATAGTAATGGCATCTGGAGTATTACTAACCTCAAGTGTTTAAATCTTATGTGTTGGGCCTTCACAAATGTAATGACGTGGGCATAAAAATCACTAATTTGTTTTAACATGCACAATTCGTTATTAGTCTTATGACAACTCAATTTTAAGTTGCTCTTTCAAGCTGTTTTCCCAATCTTCTGAACTGGGAAATTGCTTTAAAAAAAAAAAAGAAAAGAAAAGAAAAGAAAATTGGGATTCATATCTTCCCAAGAACTGGACCTAAGAAACTGGAAACGTTGGCAACATAGAAACTTAATTTCCGTGTTATCTCCAGTCATGTTTTGCTTGGTAGCAGTTCCAGCAGCAAGTGTGCAAAGTGCTCACCTTGGACCCTCAGCTCTCATGTTCGTGTGTAGGAGGGGATTTCTTTAGAAGCTTGAACGTCAGGTCAGGCTTATGATAAAATGATGGGACAAATCCAAATTTTAGCATGTGATGAGATACTGAATCAGAGCATTGACCTCTTATTTTGAGGTGGGCAAAAGAATAATCATTGTTTCGCAAGAAATACTGAGGCTTTTGAAATATATATTGAAAACTTGCCTGGGCTGACAGTGCATGACCCAGATCCAGCTTTGGGAAGTTTAGCAGGGTCACCACACTATTAGGCCACAATGTTTAGTCTGATCAGCTCTGTTTTTCGAAGTCAGTCCTTGCTGCATCTTCAATATATGCAAGGGTTGACCTTACAATGTCCCCCTGGAATGGTGGCTGTAGTATTCCCAATTGGGTGCTGAGTCCTACTGCTGTCTGTGTCACTGCCAGGTGCCCCTTGCGCCCAGATCAGGACAACAGCTTTTGCAGTGTAAACGTCTAAACAGATCTGAAGGCTCTGCAGGATTTTTTGCCATAAGAAACAGCAGATGGTGCCAAACCTTGCTGCTCATAGGCTTCCCAGCTCTTGCTTGGATGTTCAGCAGTATCCACTCAGAAAATCTGCATCAGTTTTGCCATGGTGGTAACACCGTCTTTGAATGCTGAATCTACCTGATCCTTTGTCAGCAGCAATGTAATCTGCATGGCTGGCAGCTTGGGAAGCTTGAATATTAATTCATGAAGTTAAATAACGTTATATTAAAGAGTTTGAGGTCCAGCAAGATTAACAGCATATCCCCTGCCAGTGTGAAAGACTGAGCTTTACAGGAAGATATTTCCAGTATCTTTGTGAACTGTATGAAACAGTAGCTGCTTACTCAGCTTTGGACACAGGATGGTTTGCTTTCCAGTATCATAGGAGAAGTTCATCTCAAATTAGACTGCATGCGTTAGCACAAGTGCAGGGTGACCAACCTCCAAGCCTTTGAGATGCCCCTTCCCTGGAGTATACCATGCTCTTGCTCCCCCAGTGCCAGCCTCCATCTCTCACTGCACATAAGGTGGTGTATGACTGGGGAGGGGACACAGGATGCGCCAGCCCGATTTTTGCTCTCTGGCCTGGAGAGCTGAGCTGCTGCAAGGTAACAAGAAAGATATGGGGCAAAGTTACTATTGCTAGAAAGGGTCTCTCTGTTTCACCTCTTGCCTCCCACTTTTCTTCCATTTCCCTGGTCAGCAGCAGTTCAGGCCCTCATGGTGTTGTGGCAGGCACTGAAGAAATTGTTCGTCTCTTCAGGTTCCTGTTCCATCAGGCATTCCCTTCCCCTCCAGGAAGAGGCCACAGGGAGGCAACCTGGAGACTTGCTAAATGGTCCCAGACCCCTGTCACTCCCCATCCCCTGTGAGATCCATCCTGCAAACAGCAGCATAAACTGGTCCTTTCCACTTTTTTGTTTGTAGATTCTTTGACTCCATTCTTCACCATCCCTTATTCTTGCAGTAAAAGCATACATCTGGTCTTTGCTCAGTGCAAGGAGAAAGCATACGCTTGTTTGGGACCTCTTAAGAGCTTCTACTGGTAATGATCTGAAGTAGGTCTGAGAGTGTCGTGTCACCCCAGGTAAAGCCACGTTCTCGGATTTACTTTCTATACCTTTGTTGTAAGGTATCCTTTATCCCCCCCCCCCCCCCCCCCACCCCCCCCCCACCCCCCCCCCCCCCCCCCCCCCCCCCCCCCACCCCCCCCCCCCCCACCA